>JAQIVZ010000265.1:0-84807 GCA_034700945.1 Arrhopalites spinosus
TATACCCATATAGATAACATGAGTATACTATGTGCAGGGCCGGGTGGGCGCTTAATTGAGAGTTTACGGTATATATATATATATATATACCTGTATTAAATATATTCTCTCTTGTTTATACATATAAATCCACAAAAATAATGTCAATTCTGAAGCTAAGTATGGCTGACATTTAATATTACAAACAATTCAAGAAAAGAATTGTGTCACAATTATTTTTCTCCAAAAACACGGAGTTGATGATTCATGAATCCATTTAGGAAAAGGAGGGAGAAAGGAGAATTGTACATGGAGTTGCATTGTGTTTAAATAATAAAAAGTCTCCATTTCCATGTTTTTTTGTGGGGCAGCATGTACGTACTAAATAGTACACTACATAACAAGACATGGAGTCTTTGGTCTCTTCTAGAGAGAGAGAAAGTTAATGCGTCATAATACAAGAGGGGGGGAGATAAGTATAGTAATTTAGAGTACATAAATAGACGACTTGGCTCCAGAACTTAGCACAACTCGCCGATTTCTAATTCCCCTCTTTCCCTCTCTCTATGAAGAGTAGTACATAGTAAGTAGCATGTAGTTTAGGTAGGTAAAGCGTGAATGATGAATCAAAATGATTTGATTAAGTTGCTAATGTGGTTCAACCTAAAATAGAGAAAGTATAATAATCATGACGTTTTTAGGCGGAAATTTTCCCTCTACAAAATAAAAAAGAGGGAGAAAGAATTGGTTTTGGGAGAATCCAGTTTTATAATAGTCAAAAGTAAGATAATAGAAAATGGAAAAGGAGAAACAGAACATTTAAATTGTCTCTTGAGATATTTTTTGAAATATGCTTTCTCTCCCTCTCTCTCTCTCCAGACCAGTCCACCAAACAAACAAAAAAGCCTTCTCCCCATACAAAATTTCAGCTTGACTGTCTTGATATAAAATGTACACATACAATAAATGCTAGACTACACAATTTTTGGTACATATGCATATGCACCCAAAAAAATACTTTCACATTGGCACCAACCACCAAAGCACACTCAAAGAGTGTGCTCTGCTCTATGTTTTACAGTTTTAAAAAAACTGTTTTCGGCATTTCGGCATCTCCCTCGTTTAAATCATCGACTGGCTTTCCCCCCAAAAGTTTTTTTTTGAGAGAGAATAAAGTAATGCCCAAGCTCATAGATGTATAAAATATTTACACACAAACGCAAGAGAAAGTAACTGTACAGTTGGAATTTAAAGAGAGAAAGTTCTTTCAAGTGTAAAAATAATTATAATCCATTCCAAGCTTCGGCGCTGTTTTTCAATACGCTCTCTCTCTCTCTCTCTCTCTCTCTGCTTTCTCTTTCCTGTGTTTGCATACAGACATAAAAACAGAGAGAGAGAGAAAGCGAGTGAGTGTGTTGCCATGTATGGACATAATTTCATTGAATATGGCAAGCTTCCCAATAGATACATGCATACTATCTATCTCATATGTACATTACATGTGTCTCATCCCACTGGACTTGTAGCCACGTAGAGAGAAAGTGGCAACCGATTCGTTTTCAACATGATGTAAACATGCTCATGTTCATAGACATAAATTACGAGGGAATGGCAATGGGACCATTATCTCCTTTTTATGAATTGTACTCCCAACCAACCTTGTCAATGCCCCTCTCCTCCCCCACTTTCTCCCCATTCGCTCCTATCCTCAATTCACACTCCACTCTCTTGTCTCTACTCACTCACTCACTCTCTCTCTCTCTCTCTCCCTCTCTTGTCACAAAAAAAACATTTTTTTAACTACATTCAAAAGGCAGAGAGAAAGTCGAGTCGAATTGAGTGCACATGGGACACATGAAAATGATGGTGGATAATCCAATGCAAGTGAATGTAAAAATATATTTTTTTTGTGTAATAAAAATCCATGAAAAACTACACACGCAAAAAATTGGGGATACCCAACGGAATAGAGTACAAGAGAGAAAGAAAGCAAGGGAGAAAATAGAGAGCAACAGCCTCATGTGAAAGAAAGTCTCCTATTTTTTTGGAGCAAGGAAGGGAGAGGGAGAGAGAGAAGGGGAATTATTTTCTTTGGCCATACGTCAGTCTTGCCCTGCAGGTTACTCTTGGTGCTTTCTCCTACTTTTACTTTAGTACCACTGCACTACCGCAGTCAAAGATGAGATACATGTAGGCTACTGTGTTGAGGTAGTTAAATTGGCAACTGCATTCCCCTTCTTCAAATTTTCTAGGCCATCCCATATCTCCCACATATATCTAGTAGATATCCTTGTATGGCCATATAAAAAAGAGAGGAAAAAATATATAATCCTAGATTGGAATTGAGGAGCACAAAAAATTGCAATTTTTTTGCACAAAAGGACGTGCAAATTTTCAGTCTGTCTAGCTCTACAGACTGTAGAGTCATGGAACGGGAAGGGGGGGTTCAATGTTTTTTTTTTCATCTCCGATTCTATTTACTGATCCCCGACAACATGGCCAATAGCCCATAGTCAACATTAACCTACAAAGAAAAATCGGGTATTACTTTCTCCCTTAAGTTTAAGCCATATAAAGACTATAGTTGGGATGGAGTGGAGAGTGAAAATTTGGTGAAAGTAAGAGAAAAAGTTTATTGAAAGTTGAGTACATGTACAAAAAAGAGAGAAAGGGAAAGGGCACTCGTTGTCTCCCACACTCAACTCAACTAAATCTTGTCAAGTTGACTGTAGAGTCTATTGGATAAATGGGTTAAATAGAGAAAAACAAGAGAAAGACATTCCCCAATAAGATTTCTCATTCCTCACATCCTCATTGAACTAAGTGCACCCGCACATCACTCCCCTCCTGACTTTCTCTCTCTCTCTCTGTCTCTGTAAACAAGAGAAAAAGTAATGGAATTAAATGTACAATGGTTTTTACTACCCAAATCGATGGCCACAGTTTCTTCTCTGTCATTAACATAATATTTTCTTTTTATTTCTTAGTTTTTTTCCCCATCCTCACAAATATTATCCCCATTTTATTTTACCCCTCCCCCTCCTTTCTCTCAAAATAAACATCATTATTGCCCATATGGACTGTACGCTGGGCTTGAAAATATTTTTTAAAATAATTTTATAATTTAAAAAAAGGTTTGAAAAATTCAAGCTCCATGACAAATAAAATTGACAATTTAGTCATGGCCCCTCATTTGTTGTGGAGAGAGAGAGAGAGTGACAAAAAAGGAGGGAATGACCTCGACTATGACATGGAGGATATGATTAAATGACATGGATGGTGACAACAAGGGAAAAAAAGAAGAGAGTCAAGTTGACAGTACACTTGAGGTGATGGGGAATGGCATATGAAATAAAATATAAATGTCTCTGTACAAGTCATGTCCACTGTCCAACAAGAGGGTCTGATGAAAGCATCAAGGAAAAGCTTTTGTCTCTCTAACCTCCTTTCTCTAAAACTAAGAGAGAGAGAGAGAGAGACATAATAACCCTCACTGTCCTCAACACATGCTTTCACCCCCATCATAATTTTATCATGTACATTTCCTATCGATTATTTTCTTTTTTTCACCAAATGTCCCCAAAAAAAATCTTTTCCGCTCTACTTTCTCTCTTTAGACTGCCCAAGGCCAAATCAATTTTTTCTGTCTCTTTCTCCCTCCAAAAAAGGGACACTCAACTAATGAAAAGACTTTTTTTTAAAGCGGTGTAATGGCAGGGAGAGAAAGTAGGGAGAGTGAAACGTTAAAACTGTTAAACATTTTTTTGAATGTTTTCTCCTCCTCCTCTAAGCGTTTTTTCGGGTGAGTTTATAAAAGAGAGAGAGAGTGAAAGCGTGAAGAGCTATTAAAAGGGAGAAAAATTCAAGAGGAAAAAAAATAAAGAGGGGAGAGAAAGGACATTTGAAATGTACATATAGAAATAAAGAGGCACATGGCTTGAGGGAGGAATTAAGGCGAGCCATGGGGAGAACAAATCGCTCGTTTACGCAACACTTATTTTTATGCATTTCCCCCCATCCCCAAAAAAACACCCCTCCCCCCATTCCCTTAATACGAAGACAAAGACTCTTTTTTTTTAAAAAAAAAGAAAGGAAAAATAAAAGTGAGGAAAAACAGGTGATTTTCTATGCAAATTGATTCTAATCTTGTGATATTTTCGAGTCCTACAATCCTCAATTTTGATTATATTTCCACGGTCGTTAGAAGAAAGCAGAGAAAGGAGGAGGAGGGAAGTTTTTTGTATAACCAGGAATTACGGCCTAACTTTCTCGCTTCTTTGCCTACTACCATTAAAAATAGCAGGAGGGACTTTATCCTTAGAAAATCCTTCCAAAACTGTCTTGGAGGTTTCTTAGGGGGGGGGTACATAATCTGGGAGAAAGGGAAAATTGAAGATGGAAAGGAATTAAAGTAGAGTTAAATGTGGCCTACCTGTAGGTAATTTTGAATAAATGTGAATGCAAATCTTTAACATTAACTTACATATAAGTAAAAGTATCTTTTTTCTTTATAGGAGAAAGAAGAAGATGATAATGAGAAAGTTGAGAGAAAGAACAAGATTTTCTAAGAGTCTCTTCATTCTTCATTCTGGCTCAATGCCTTGAGGATCAAGAGAGAGAAAGATGTAGTTTGCAGAATTTTGTGGAGGGGAGGGGAATGTTTACGAATGAAACAAGTCAAAGCTTTTTAAATGACAAACCATTGAGCCACTTGCTTTCCCCCTGGCATGAAAAGAGCCTTGCATTTTCTCCACATGTACATGTGCAGTCATAAAGACAATGGAATGGAATATACTTTTCATTAATTGACTTGTTCATTCCTCCAACTTTAAAATGTCTTCCAAAGCTTTCTCCCTTTTTCAAATAAACTTTATATGCATAGCCCCTCAACATGGACATGGACACACACAAATGGTCATTACTTACGCATGAAATTACTAAATTGTAGTTTTCTTGTGTGTGCTAGTCTAACTCTAGTAAAATATATTTAAGTAAATGTAACAAGAGAAAGTCCTTGAGATTCTAGACGAAGTCGAGACTAGAGAGAGAGAATTGTCAAAAAATATTGTAAAAGTGTGGGAAAGTGCATTCATGGAGAAAGTGATGATGTTGAACTAAGGAGAGGGAACAAATCTTGTCATATCTAACTCAAAATTTACTTTTACTTTACATAATCTACGTGTACAAAAACTCAAAAGCCCAGGCAGTCACCCATGAATACCAAAATGTGTTAAGAGAGAGAGAGAGGGATGGGAGACATTAAATGGAAGATGTAGAAGATGATGAGGGGCATTGTTCTCTCTCTCTCTTCTCATCAAAGCCAAAATGTTATAACCCTCTGGTTAATAAGCTTTCATTTTCACTTGTGTACATATATGTACAGTCCTTGACAAAAAAGAGAAAGCATGTTTTTTCACATTGGAAAAAAATTCGTTTTTGTTTTGTGTCAAGATGCATTGTCAACTCATGTACAGGGGAAAATTTTCTTTTGTTCCTCTTGTTGTTTAAAAAAGAGAAATCCCACACTCAGCAGAAATTCTTCAACACAAGACAGTAATCCTAATAAAGCATCCCCATTGTTGTCGCTTTCTCCGAATTATGTAGAAGAGGTAAAAGAGAGGGGGGGGGGGCTATATTGGATAGAAAAGGGAAAAGTAGTTAAATCCACCCTTCAGAAATTCATTTGCATACTTAGTTTTGAGCTTAAGGACGCACTTTCTCCTTTTTCTTTCTTTCCCTTTCTCTCTCTCTCTTTCCACAGATTCCATTCCTCCACTCAACATTATTCTCTCTACCTCTCCATGTCATGCCATGCATATAAACGACATGAGTTGGGTGGGACGGTTACCCCTCTTTCCCCCTCTATCCATACATTTTGGGTCCTTAGTTTAATAGTGAAAAAAGGCTCAATGTCTTTTCTCCCAAACAGGGAAAACGAGAGGATGGGACACCCTTTTTGTGTGACTAAGCAGGGGAGAGAAAGGAGAAAGGATTAAGGCCAAGAGCCAAAGCTTTCTTTGATAATAGGGATCCTCTTCTGTCGCTCCTTATTGATGATGAAAGGGATAGAGGGGAGGGGTAGAAAGAGGGGGGAGATATAAATGGAGATGTCGTCTTCATTTATGCATAAGTGCCACGCCACAGGATAATCATGTCAACATTTTCTATCACCTCGCCCCATCCCCCATCTCACCTGATTGGACAGGAGGGGATGAGAAAAGCATCTTGTTGAATCAACAACTCTCCTTGAAATCTCTCTCTCTCTCTCTCTGCTTTCTTTGTCTTGAGAAAACAAACTGAGATTGAGAGAGTACAAGACAGAGAAACGTTTTCTCTTTTTACAGTCCCACTTTCTCTCTTTCTCTATCTCTCTTCAAGAAAGTGACAATAGTCCGTGGGTACAATGACAATCAAAATGGACGGAGAATGGTGGGGCATGCCAAGGCTTTTCCATTATAATTATCCCTCCTGTCACTTTCCCCTACCAAGTCAACAGTGAAAGTAAAAGAGAAAGTGTCGACCGACTTTGAACTCTTGCCATTTTGTCTTCTTGAGTATATTAAGTTTTTTTTTTTAAAAAAAATAAAGTTTTATTTAAAACTTTCTCTGTAGCTACAGCTACTTTTTGTCAATAAAATATATTTTTTAAAGTAGGCTAATTTATATATATAAATTTTAGTAGAAAATTAGTCAAAGAATTTTCAATTTTAAATATTAAACTACATTGTACATATAAAAGTTATAGGAATTCACAGGAACAAACTTTTAAATTTTTAAAACATTATGTTACATAACATGGCTCCACAGTAGTGAAAGTAAGAGAGAGAGAGAGAAAGAGGGAAATGAAAGTTCAAAGTTTTTCTTAGTTTTGAAAAAAAAGAATTAAAGGTTAAGTGAGTTTAGAGTGAAAGAAGAAAATTGGTTACAATTCCCAAAAATTTATTCATTTTAGTTTAGAAAGAAATATAAACTTTGAAATTGTGTACAATTGACAAAAAGAAAGTTGGCTGGGTAGTAGTATACACTTACATGTAATTTTTTTTAAAGTGGAGAAAATTCTAAAGAGAAAGTGACAATAGAATTTTGTGAGAGAATGAATTTTCAAGATTGTGATGAAGAATGTCATATACACATGTGTAGGTACATATAGAGGCTTACCATTTTTTTTTAAAAAAAAAAATCTGTATCCCACGCACTTTCTCCTACTCCCACACAATGATAAAGAAGAAGAGATGAAGATGAAGAATGAGAAAAAATTCCAATGAAATGAAATTGAAAAGTATAATATTATTGAGGGACGTTTTAGTTGAGCTCAAGTTCCGGTTTTCTCTCTCTCTCCACCCATCATACTTTCTCCTCCTTCCTCCTTTCCCTCAAAAAAAGAGAATATGTGCATAAATTGAATTTTCTAAATGTTCTATTCACTTTCCTCCTTTTCTTATACTTTCTCTCTCTCTCTCTGTTCACCAAAGCGAAGCTTAGGAAAGAAAAAGGAGGAGAAGCCAGAGAAATTTTTTTTTGAGCCATCCGCTTTCTCCTGTTAGCTTTCTCTTCAAACATTTTATTTCATAAGCGTCTACTCTACATTACATAACTATGTCTATGTTTGTGTGGGATATACAGAAAAAAAAGTTGACTATCAAAAAAAAATAACTAAAGACTTTCTCTCTTTGAAAACGACAGAGTTAGACTTGGAAGCTATACATAATGGGAGGTAGGAGAGAAAGTTGCCTGGAGAGAAAGAGAAGGAAAAAAAACTTGCTTTCATCACTTGCTCGTAATTTGATTAAAGGGATGATGTGCAAATGTTGGGACTTGTGACGCCAAAGTTGCACTTGTTACATTCATATTCACCCTCAAATTGTACACACAGAGGAAGAGAGAGAGAGAGAGAGAAAAAAAAAAGAGGGAAAGCTTGTGGGCAGGAGGAAGGAAACTCAAGGCAAAAAACTTTAGTCTACCATCCATCATCATGGTGAGACCACTGAGCGAATCGTTTGTATAAATCCCCCCTCTCTCTCTTTAACATTCAAAAGCCTTTGCAATTGCTCTTCTTCCACATTTTTATTCTTCTCTCTCTCTCTCTGTCAAAAAGATTCTCATATATTTTTTATACTAAATTGCATAAATAGAATAAAATGTCTACCCCTCCCCACTTTCCCTTTCCTCTCTCTCTCTCGGAAAATAGGAGGATTTTTATGAAATGAGGAAATGATTACACAATTCTATGAATTTTCAAAAACTCCCAAAAATATTGGGAAAAGAGAGAGAGAGAGAGAGAGAGAAAGAGGTTTTTTGATGCTTGAGGGGAAAGAGAAAGTTTAAAAGTTTTTATCAAAAAAAAACAAGTTTATCTACATACACTTTACGCATTTCAAAGTGGCAAGAGTCAATCAATATCAATTGACTGGTAAGAGCAAATCCATATTGACACGTGTGAAAAAAGAGACACTTTTGGAGAAAGTCGTAGAGCGGGATTTTGAGGGGTAAAAAAGTTTTTCACAATTTCTAATTGAAAGGTTCCGGCACCTTCTCTCTCTCTCTCTCTCTCTCTCTCTGAGGGAGATGAATGAAAGTTGGGTTGATGAGGGTGATCACTAGGGAGTTTCTCCACTTTCTCTTTTTTTTGGGCTAGTTTTTTGACTGTAAAATAAAGTCTTCAAATTTATGGAGATTCCAATGTTGCCTTTCTCCATTCCACAACATTTGCCATAGTTTTCTCTCCTCCCCACCCAGGACGGGGGATGAAGGGGAGTAACCAATGGAGAGTAAATTAATGAGTTTAAGCAAACAGCAGACGGTGTTATTAATCAAGAGGCCCAAAAACTTTTTCCTTAACTCTCTTTTTTTACCTCCCAGTTTATTTTATGTAAGAGAAAAATGAATTATAGTTTGTCTGTCTGTGTACGCATAGAGAGAAGCCTTAAGGGAGAAAGTATTTTCAATTCATCTCCCAAAAAACTTTTCATATCCTCATATCATTTCCCTATGAGGCTCATTATTAATCATAGAAAGAATATCCATTTTATTTCATTATCATTGAGTCACCCCCCTCCCCCTCCTTTCTCTCTCTCTCTCTCAACCAACTTTTTAGTCACTTTATTAGTTTCTCCAAATTTCTGAGGCCTTGAAAAAAAAAATTTCTCTTCTTCTTCTTTTACTAGAATGTGGAACCAGCTTGTGTGAGAGAAGTTTTGGGAGAGTGAAAATGCCTGGAGAAAATGATTCTCTAAAAATTTAAAGGGTGTAGAATGGGACCGTATATTTATTATAACTCAAATTTTCAATTCTCACCCCATTCCCCCCCTCTTTCTCCCCTTTCCTTTTTTCCCCAAACTTTTTTTCTTTTTTTTTGTCAAATTCAAATTCGACAGAAAATTGATGGAGATTTACATTGCAAAAAAAAGAGAAAGTTGACAAAGTATTTTTGAACTTGGATTTTTTTCTTTCTTTTTCCCTAGAAAATAATTTGAGATTGATTTTTAAAGTTATAAAAAATGAATAAATAATTTTTATATAAAAAATTCTAATGTTTAATGTTAATTTTAATGTAAATTAAATGATGGTGTATATTACAATTTCACTAAATGAAGCTTATGGGATAATCCATGTAAAAATAAATGGAGGGTAGTCATAAAGATATATGTCAATAATTTTGAAATGTAAAAATGTGATCTATAATATATAAAAAAGGAGAAAGTATGGAGAAAGTCTTACCTGACACTATTCTGTCAGCTGCACAGACAAACAATAGGAAGATCCCGAGTGCATTCATATTTCACTCTCACTCTTCACTTTTTTTCAGTCGCTTTCTCTCTCTTTCTATGATCTCAATGTCTTTAGCCCCTTCCTTTCTCTGTACAGTGAAAGTGGTACGATCACCACAGAAACTTGGAGGAGTAGACTAGTGTTCTCTACTCAGCTTCTTATTCTTTTCACTAGATGAATGTCCGTCTCTTTCTACTTCTCCATCCATTCCAGTCTGGGCAAATCCGGATTTACACTTTTTTTTCTCCTTTCACTCAACTTGTATGAAAACGAGACGAGAGACTAGAGAAATTTTCAAGGGGCAACGCACTTTTCTTCTCTTTTTTGGAGAAAGGAGAAAAAGAGTAGCACGATCCAAGAGAGAGAAAGAGTATTATGTATACTTACAACTTTACCCCTTGCTTTCTCCGTTTGGAAAGAGAAAGAATTCCATTTTCTTTTTTCCTATCTTCTATCATATGGATGATGTAAGCTACATAAACAATCACCAATTCATATCCTCAGACACTCTTGATCCTTCCTTTCTCCTTTTCTTTTTTTACTTTCTCTCTCTCTCTCTAAAAATATGAATTTTTTTTCTTGTTCTTTTCAATAAGAATCTCGTCTTCTGTCTTTTCTTGTGAAAAAATTTTCATATAAAAGAATTTTTTTCTTTTTGAGTCAATATTACTCAAATATTTTTTTAACCATTTAAAGATTTTCCCGCTATTTTTCTTCGCCTTCTTTTTTTCTCATTGAGACTTTTCTTTATACGGACATTTGTACACATTGGAAAAAAGTGAAAAGGAGTTTTTTTTGTTAAATTATCTGTATTTTAGAATAAAGTTGACACGCTTCTATTTTTTCTTGTACACTCACTTTCACTTTTAAAGTATTTTCACACAGTAATTTTTTTTACACAAAAATTATCATTTTTATGGTCATTTTCTTAATTGTATCCAAAATTTAAAATTTTTTTCAGACTGGGTCATCCCCCATAAAATAAAATAAAGTTGCCTTATTTTCTTTTGACAAAAATTCTTCCAAATCAGCAAAGGAGAAAGGAATCGGAGCAGAAAAACGGATTTAGAACATTTTCATTTTTATGCAAGTCTCAGCTTTTTTGAACAAACACATTGGTGTCATACGCACATGAACCACACACTATTTTTTTTTCAACACACGTCACAGTAATAAAGTCACCGCAGTGAAAGTGAAAAACCAGGAGAATAAATCAAATAATAAAATTTAATTTTTTTTTGAATGATTTTTTTTCTCAAGTAATTTCTCCAAAAAAAACTTTCTTTTTTTCTGCAAAAAATAAAGGGTTTTTTGCAACTGTAGGTTTTTTTTGTTAAGTTGAGAATAATTCGAGAATGGACTAATCCATAGAAAGCTAGGAGAAAGGAGGACTTTCTAGTTGAAGTGTCCTCTGACAACAAGAGAGAGAAAGACTCACTGTAGAAGGGTTAGGAATGAGAGTTTTTTAGTGTGAGATTGTTCAGGAAAGACTATTTATATTGTTGGAAGAATAAACTAGTGAGGGAATGGAAAATGGGGAATGGTGTAGTGTGGTGAAGAGAAAGCGATGAAGCCGGAGGCATAATGTCCTAAACTCCAACTCCTTTCCTCGACTCTCTCTTTCCTACAGAAAGAGAGAAATTGCACTTAAGCCACTTGAGTCAACGCTTGTAGTTTAGCCTGATGGTCTCCTTGTTAAAAGGAGAAAGGGGGTTTTTTTTATATGTCCCAATATTACACCCAAATTTTCTGACAATAAAAGAGAGGACGCAACGTATTAGAAATGTTTGCTTGGTGTGTGAAGAATTGAATGGGAATACATGTAGACGATTTGTATGTAGCCCAAATAACACACACACACACACACAGAGATGGTGGCTTTGGGGACTGAATGAATGTCTCTCTTGTCCCTACTGGGGGAGAGTCACAATAGACCTCAAGATAATACACTCACTTAAGCTGACAATGTCACCGGTGGCCTAGTATTTGTCAAGGGGAGTGTGCAAAGCACCAGGACAATTCATGAGCTGGTTTGGGTGTGCACAAGTGAAAGTATAATCATCCACTTGCAAAAAATCTCTCTCTCCTTCAACACACAAACTTGATATACATTTTTTTTATTATTAGATAATAACCAACTCTATATTTTTTAAATGGGAACAAATCACTTTCTTTTTTTCTATTTATTCATATTTTTCTTTTCTCATTTATTCAAGTGAAAGCATTGACGAATGTGAGAGAGACAAGGTGTCAATATTTTTTTGGGGTGAAAAAATGAAAAGAAAAAAATGGGAGTTGTCTTTCTTTTTTTTTGATTCTTCAACTTTGAGGATAAAATTTGACACTTGACACTATCCTCCTTGTGTTGTCCTCTATTTTGTGTGTGTGTGTGTCCTCCTGATTCTTGGAAAGGAAAGAGAAAATTCTTTTTTTTCTTCTTTGGTGTTCCTTGATTTTCTCTTCTTTGAATCTCCTCCGTCTTAACTTTCCTTTCACGTTTTGTACATTCACTTCTATCGAATAAATTTTGGACTTGCTTTCCCTCTCAAAATCTTTTTTTTTCTCTTTCACACAAATACACAATACATCCAGTACACTATTTACATTTCTCTTTTTTTCGTTCTCCCCTTTTTCTGTACTTTCTCCTTGTATTTCAAATAAAAAATTGTTGGGCTATCGCACAATTTTTGGGCTTTTCTCTTCTTTAAACGATTTCACTCGTTGAGTGAGAATCAACTCGAGTTATTTTTTTTTCTCTCTCTCTTCACTTTCAAAAAAACCTCACACTGCTTTCTTTTTTTGCACGCACACACGTTTCTTTTTATATTTCTATTCACTTGTTAATTTGTTCCTCTTTCTCTGTCCATCTAATATATATATATATACATATATATTTTTTGTAGCAAGTTGTACACTGAAAAAAACCGGGGTTTTTTTATAAACAAAAATAGTTAAAATATTTTTGATTTATATAACAGTTCCCTCCCAAAAAAGAAAGAAATATATTGGGTGAAAGTTACATACCATGAAATTGACTGTTTTTATAGGTAGAGAGATTGGGTTATATTTCAGTTGAAAAATAAGAGTTAAACTTTTTTTTTTACCTCAGGCTCTCTTTTTTGCAAAAAAAAGTGTAGCGTGAAAAAGAGGTAAGCCCGGATTATGAAAATTGTGTGGAGAACTCGTGAGGTAATGTGAGCTAGCCAAGCGTTGGAGTGAGACTGGAGTTGGGGAGTATTCACGGGCATTTCTCTCTCTCTCTCTCTACCTCTCCCCCTCTCACAATTCCTTGTCCTTGTCCTGGTGGGATGGCGCCGTTGAATTCCCCGCTCTCTCATACTTTACATTCAAAGTTGGTGTCTCGTTTTTCTACGAGAATGGTCTATCCCTGATATGAACGAGACAGAGTTTTTAGTGGTGATACCCTACACATTGTACTCCTCTCCTTTTTTTTGTGTGGATGCTCTTCCCTTGTACAGTCATTTCGTCACTCCGTCAGGAGCCCAGTCATGCCATAATTTACAGCCTGAGCCTCTCTTTCCTTCCTTCCAAACCTCGCCATGCCTGGTTTTTTTTTTCTTTGGTCATCCATCTATACGGAGAGACACTTTCTCTCTCTCTCTTGTCAATGGGAGATACACACGTTGAGCCATATAATTTAATCAAATACTTTCTGGCACCAGATTTTTATAACCAATTAATTAACTTCCCCCTCCCCCAAATATTTACCCCCCCCCCCCTCTTCTGTCTCGTCTCGTCTTCAATTTTCACTGTCTATTTTCCTATCATTATTCCAGCTTTTTTTATTCTCAAAAATATTTAAGTGAACGGCGTCAGTCTCTCTCTTTTTCTGTCTCTCAATGTCTGTGTACAGAGAGAGAGAGAGAGAGAAAATGTATTTCACTCCATGCTTTTGGGGGGGGGGGAATTATTCTTGCGGATTCCAAAATTTGGGATGGGGTTTTTTGCGTGAAGGGACATGAGAATGCGGGTTAAGTATATATTTTTTTTGCATTGATCTTTTCTCTCTGGCAAGTGTAAAAAAAGCTTTAGTTTTATCTGTACAGTAGGCTTCCTTTTTTTGCTTTCCCTTCAATTATTTTATTTTTTTTATCCTACTTTTCAACAAAATATTATTCATTGTTGTGACTCAAACATCTGTTCATATTTACATAAGAAATTTTGCTGACCTGAATAATATTTTCCAATTTTGCAAAAAAAAAAGTGAAAAATTTTGCGCAGATTCCTCTTCCTACATTATTTTTGCAGACATTTTTTTTTTGAATAAAGTGGATAAAAAGAGAAAAATTGTAAAATTGATTAAGCTGTTTGAAATCCAAGGACAAGATTTAAAATAATTTTTAAATGTCTCCAATCTTTTTTGATTTACTAAAAAGAAAGCAGAATGGAAAAGAGTGAATTTCTTGAAATTTGATTGCGTGGGCAACAGAGAGAGAGAGAGAAAGTAAAGGGGAAAAGGGGACAGGTTTATATTTTTGAGGGCCTTAAGAAGGATTTGTGTATTGCCATTGTGTGATGATGATGGTCATATAACCAGTTTTTCTTTTGTCACTTTCTCTTTCTCTCTCTCTCTCTCTGTCTAGCCATACAACCATGAAAAATGACATGTGGATCCCCTTTTTCTTACACAAAGGGGATAGACTCAACGTTTGCAAATCCATTTGGTGACACTTTTTTTTTTGCAAAATAGTAAAAAACATTTTTTCACTCTTTTTTTTGCAAAATAAAATAAATTAAATTATATATTATTTTATCATTTCCACCAAAATTCTCTTTCTTTTCACTTTCATTGTATCCAGAGCTTTCTCAAACAACATTTATCTTTCACAAGCTTCTGACCTACATTTCCTTGGGCTAGGAAGAGAGAGAGAGAGAGAAAATGGGCTCAAATGGAAGGGGAGAGTGAAAGAGATACAAAAAAACATTTTCACTTTGTACAATGATGCACATTTGCACTGTCATGTCAAAGAGAGAGCTCTCAGTCTCTAATGGCAACAATATCATCTCTTTTTTGTGTGTGCTTTCTCCTTGTATTAAACATTGTGTGGTGTATAATGGTCACTCCATTCAATTTGTGGAGAAAATGTGTCACAATTTTCTCTCTCTCTCTCTCTCTGAGCTCTTGAATGGGTTTTACCTGTAGTAAATATTTTAGTGTGGCTTGGATAACTTTGTAGCCATTTTCAAGTTTCTCAAAAAATTAGAGTCAAGCCCTTGGGGTGGTGGATTTGTGTTTACGTTTTAAATGTATTCCAACTAATATTGGCGGTCAACTAATAATGCATGATTTTCCACTCATCTTGATTAGCTTACCTGCGTGTGTGTGTCAATTTAAAATATGTCATCTTTTAAATTTATTTATTAGCCAGTTTAGTCTCCAATTTTCACCATTTTGGAAATCTCTCTCTCTCTCGTCATTGTCAGTCTTGTAAAATTCCGGACAAAAGACCGAATTTAATTTTTACATAAAAATAATTATTTGAGTCCCATGAAAATTATTTCCTAGCCTTGGGCTGAAAATCTGTGACTCTTAGAAAATAATTTGACATTATACGAGCAAATCAATCAGTCAATTAACTCTCCCCTCATACAGATACAAAGCAAAGAGCTCACCCTTGGAGAATTTTTTTTGTGTGCTCACTCCTTTTTGATGGGGTTAACCATGAAATCCCGATGGGGAAAGGGAAGGGGAAGGGGACTCTGGGCCTTTAAAAGCATTCCCTGGTACTTGTACAGTACAGGGAAAAGTTTTGTGGTTCTCTCCCTCTCTTCTCCTTCACTTGGCTCATGAATTTAAATCTTCCCCTTCCCTCTTCCTAGAGCCTTGAGCTAAACCTTGAAAAGAGGGTTCGGAGTACATTTTTTTGGGGTGATAAAATATGAGGGATTTTTTTCTAGTGGATGTACATTAAAAGGGCTCAAAAATATTGAGCCCAACTTTTCCCCTAGTTTTGTGAGGAAACCATGTGTCTAATTAAACTGAATGGGAGTGGAGCATGCAAAGGCAAGGTGTAAGTCCATGTACTTGGACATGGACAAAAAGGAGACTGGGATGGCCAGAAAAAAAAACTTGGGGTTTTGGAGTTTAACAATTTTTTTCCATAAAATAAAATAAAAGTAGGGGAATGTCTACATAAAAATAAATAAAGTCTATGCAATTTTTAACGGGGGGAAAGGGGAAAAGAAAGAGAAAATAATGGCAAAGTTGCGTATTTCATGTCAACAAGTTTTGGAGAATATTCTAGAAAAAAATAATAAATATATATAAAATAATACTCACATTCATCCTCTAAAATTCATGCTGAGTCAACCTCCAACCATTTTTTTTGGTCTCAGTCTCATGTCAAACTTCCCTGACCTTAGATACGGCTTTAGTTTAAAAAAAATTGTTTTACACAATTGTGCATGCAATGCCATATGAAATATGGCCCTTTCTTTTGTACTTTTTTTGTGTAAACTCTCTCTCCTTTTCTTTATCTTTCTACTTTCTCTTTTTTTTGGAGGATCCAGGTCAAAAAATTTTGTCTGTGAATTTTTTTCACTGAGAAATTTTCATTTCCTTGAGAGAGAGAGAGTTGAGGGATTTGAAGGAGAATAATTTTAAAAGAATATTTTATATTTAAATTTAATTTTTTACAAAGGGAGACAGAAAAGGTAAATAATAGGAATTTTATTTAAATTTAGTTTTTTTTGTGTTTTTAAACAAAGAGTTTAAAATGGAGGGTGATGTCAAGTTTTTTTATTTGGCTTTTTGAAGGAATTAAGTCATTAAAATATTTTTCAAAGCAAAAGCAAGTGGTCCTTATGTCTAATTATCAAGGTAAATCTTTTTTTTTGTTGTAGATTTGTTCACACATTCTCTCTTTGGCAATTAAAATTCTTTCATGTCTTTTATAATCAGAGTGTAGAAGAAGAAAAAAAATGTAATTTGTAATTTTATCACGCTTATCCCTCCAAAAAAAAATCTCGGCACTTTCTCTTACCTGCCCACATTTTTTTTGTAGAGACAGACACTTTTTTTGTATAGAATTTCTCTCTTTCTCTTTTCACCTCTCTCAAAAAAAACTGATCATTTTTCTACTTTCTCTCTTTCTCTACTAATTTAGAAAATTTCGCATATCAACTTTATGATTTAGTACTTTTTATCATGCAACTCTACACTCTTTCCATTTTGAGTTTGGTTTCTCTTTTGTACAAAAGTAAATGATGATGAAATTGATCGTTTTCAGTTTCTAAATAAATTTTAGGGGAAAGGGGGAAAAACATGAATTTTTTTTTGGAGGTTTCAAAAAAAACTCATCCTCTCCTCTCCAATTTTCTACTTTCTCTCTCTCTCTCTCGTCTCATAATTATTTTTGCCTGGAGACTCACTCAATTTTGTAAGAATCAATTCCCATTTTCATCAATTCTCCCCCATCCCATCAATTTGAGTGTGTGAGGGTTTCTATTTAAATAATTTTATTTCTGATCGAAGAAAAATCAAGTCATGTGACAAGTGAAAGTCTTATTTATCAAAAAAAAAAACAAATAATTATGTGTACCTTTGGCTACATGTCAAATAAATATGGTTGGACATTGAGCTTGACATGGGGGGGGGGATTGGCAGGGAGCAAGTTGGCTTTTTTATCCTTGGCCCCCCATGGAGACGACAACATGATCATGTCAGTCATATTTACCAGAGAAGACAAAAAAAGAGACACAAAAAATATGCTGGACGTCCACCTCAGTCTCACACATGAGAAAATAATGGACCAATGCCAATCCCAAAAAAAAAACATGGAAATTGTACCCAAAATAATAGACAGAGAGAGAGTGGCCAATAATTTTGACTGTACAAAATTCAAGTTAACTCCAACTCCTCACTTAATGTTTCAATGAACAAATTTATTTAACAAAAGGCGGGAAAGACAAAAGTAATTTTGACCATAGGAAAAAAGTCATGCGAAAATAATAATATGAAATTTTGCCATATGGTGAAATATATTTTTTTTGTATTGTTGGAAAGCGGACAATGGGGGGAATGAATGAAGAGGTGGGGGAATAAAGTGTAATATTTGCACAAAGTGGAAATGCTTGTTATGTACAAAATGTGTGTAGTGACAATATGACATGATTCAATTTCAAAACATTTGCAATGATCTCTCATCTTTTGTAGAGAGAGAGGGAGAGAGAAAGAACAATGATTTACACCCGTTCCACTTTCCGCTTCCCTACACACGCACTCTTCACATATTGGACTGTACAAAAGAGGGGAAATTCATTGACACAATTCAAAATTTGCAACATTCACTCTCTCTCTCTCTCTCTGTCACTTTCTTTTCATCTGCTCCTCTCATCCGATCTGTCCAATTTCTAGATATTCCCAGTCTTTTGTTTATTCATACCATTTCCCCTTACAATGACAATACAGAGAGAGAGAGAGATGAAATTTGGAGATGAGATTTTCAGGTAGCGTCAAAATTATCAAATCATCGTCCGTCGATTGACAATGACAACCCCCCCTTTTGCGTTAATGTTTCTGCGTCTTTGTCTTGTGTCGATTTCCAGTCTGTAAGCTAATCTCTCTAGTCATCTCTCTCTCTCTCAGTTGAGGAGAGAGAGAGACTAAAAATAGGAAGTGAATCAACCTGAGGAAATCACATGGTTTGTCCTATATTTTATTGTTCTCTATATGTTCTATAGACCCCCCTCTTTATAGATATTACCCCCCTCCCCACTTTCTCTCTCTCTCTCGCCTCCGTAATTATATTGGGAGCCACGGATGATGATGACAGGGGAAAAGCTCAATGTCCAAAGTCACACTGTTGGTGCAATATATAAAATACCTGTTATATATACATATATATATATGTATGAAACATGGCGTATACTTTTTTTTGTCCACTTGAAAGGTATAGAAAGTAGACACACAAGATGAAATAAAAGCCTCGTCCATTTCCTTTCCCCCCACGCTAATGATCAAACCCGGATTCTCTCATGATGATGACATTGATAAATGTTTCCAACTCATTCTTCACTCATTATCTTCTCATTCTTTTTTTTTCTCCGTCTCCATTTACGATTAGTGGGAATAAGAGCACGAGATAGCGTCAGCCTATTGAGAGAGAGAGAGAGAGAGAGAGAGCACAATGAATTTCTACTGTCAATCAATAAAATCAACATTTTCAATTTTTACCTTTCTCCCACCTTTAATTGTGATTTATTGTGTCTCCCTCTGTACTCAAAATAAAGAGAGAGAGGAATTAAGATTAAAGTGCTTTTTTCCATTTTTTAATACATTTTTTGTGTACAAAAGAGATACGGGGCTATGATTTATTTATTTTTGTAAAATTTTATATCAAAAATTCATAAAGATTATAGATTATGTCCAGAAATAAAGAAAATATTTTTTTGTTTTTTTTAAAATAAAGTAAACAAATCAATAATGGGTGACTGTACATACATACATATACATGTATATATATATATATATGTAATCTCTTGTAAAAAAAGGGAGGGAGGGGGAGAGTCCAGCTGGTAAATATTTTTATTGCCCTAATGTTTAATTCAAGGTTTTACCAACTCAAGAAGATGAGTATCTAGATGTATGTAGTATCTGTAGCAAAAAAAAAGTTGAGGAGAAAGTACAAAATATTTTTTTTGTAGAGAAAATTGAAATAAATATATTCTACTTGCATATGCTACAAAAAAGGTTACAGCTGGAGAGGTCTGGGGGTCTGGTCATGTTGTGTAGAACAAAAAAAAAGTTTTGAGTATCTACATAGACAGTGAGACTGTCCATCTTTTGGGGGGGGCGTGGGCCACCACTTGAAGGGGGAGATGAAAGATGTGTAAAGATCCATTTCCCCATGTTTCTCTTTATTTAGAGAGAGAGAGAGAGAAA
Organism: Arrhopalites spinosus; assembly: GCA_034700945.1. NCBI lineage: Eukaryota > Metazoa > Arthropoda > Collembola > Symphypleona > Arrhopalitidae > Arrhopalites > Arrhopalites spinosus. The sequence continues at coordinate 19,652 of JAQIVZ010000265.1, forward strand.
GTAAAAAAAAAACCTCACCAAAGTTTATGATCTTCTCGTATTATGTTCACAGGTGTGCCCATAAATGAATAGAATAATAGTTTGAAATCAGGGGGACTACAAGACAACTTTTTTTTCATGTGGATGGCGAAATTTCCTCTTTGGTGAATGAACCATTTGGTTTACTTGAGAGAGAGAGTTTACATTGGCAAGATGTGTTGTGACGGACTACAATAAAATAATGATTTATGTCACACTCCCTTTCTTCCCCTCTACAAAAATCCACTTTCTCTCCATGGGAAAGTCTGGTGGAGTAGAACAAAAAGAAAAAAATATGTAAAATGGACACTTTCTTTTTTTGGGGAGGGAGGAAGAGATACAAAGATTAGTGTGTAGTCTCTTATATTCCATAGAATTTGATGGTCATCCCTGTTTCATCATCTTTATACTTTCTCTATGACTTTAATGTCCGGCCATTTTGAGACGGAATGGTCTCTCTTTTTTTTGAAACAGATGGCTTAAAAAATATAAAATAATAAACGGCGTCCTCCACATAGTTACAGTCCAAGGACAAAATCTCTACTGTTTTCTATGGGCATCCTCTTTCTAATAGAAATGATTCCTGTACATGTACAACTGTACCAAGACCAAGTCAAAGATTTTTTCCCTAGCTTTCTCTCAACTCCATCTCGACTTTCTCTTGTCGTTGCTCGTTCCAAGAAAAAAAAACTTTGCTTTTTTTGAGTCTTGTGAAAGACTTGTACATTTAACTTGTTATAAGGGACAAGTGTATTGCTTCATTGCCTTTTTTTTGTGAAGGTTAAAAAGAAGATGAGACTACTTTCTCCATGTCTTGCCATGTTTATAAAAGGGGAATATTATATAGATGAGTAATTTTATCCTTGTTTTCTTGTGCTTTCTCCTCTGTTGACAACTCTCTACTCTAATCGTCCTTATCTTTTTTGATGCGTGTTCCATGTTGGAAAAAATGGTTTATCTTTATCCATTTCACTTGTATATCTATAACAAGTCTTTGTATTATTATTTTTTTGATCCTAATGATGAAGAAATGGCTGTAAAGGTAAACTCGCTGTTTGGTACAATCAAGTGAGAGTTGACTTGAGATTACCAAACTTATGAGAATTTTTTTTTGGAGGGAGGGAGGAGTTTTTGGGGGGGCTCTGTGAAGAATGAGAGTGTGCCGTGCAAACAATCTACTTATGTTTGAGTTTGAAGAGTTTCAAGAGAAATCATTTTGAAATTGTTAGTGTTGCTTGGAAAGCCAGGCAGGTTTTCTCTTCTTTTTTTTAGTTCTTCAAAAAAAGATCACATGAGATGGGATCAACTTGATGTTATCTCTTACACATCTTCCTCCCTTTCTTGTATTTCTTTCTCATCCTCTTTCTACTACAAGAGAGAGAGAGAGAGGGTACAAGCGCATAGACATGGACATGCTCCAAAAGAGTTTTGGATTTCTCTGCTCTCTCTCTCTCAAGTTCATTGAAGCATGGACTCTATAGTCTCCATGGAATATTAAAGTTCATCTTAGACCCCCCTTCCTCTTTCTCTTCTTCCTCATCTCCCATAGATTCCTATTACAACTTACCTCTCCATCTTATTTTATATTATTCGATTTAATGTTTCCCCCCCACTCAAATACAAGGAATATAGAACGACTATGTACTTTCTTTTTACTTTGTACATGGAATGACGAAACTTTATATATTTTTTTTATTATCAACACAACTTCATCCTATTCTCTCTCTCTCTCACTCCCCCACTTTCACTCTAGAAAATAAAGTCATGGGAGGAGAAAGGTTTGGCTTCTTTCATGTACAAAAATTCACATTTGATTTTTTTTCTCTTTACATATGTATATCCTTTATACTGGCACTGGTACTAGTTTTACCTATAATTTATGGGGAAAGTCTTTATAAAGTATAGAAGATAGTCCTGTCTCTGTCTTTTAATACAGTTGTACTTTCTCCAGAAGAGAAACAAGTTTATTCAAAAAATTTATTTTTTAGCTTTCTCTTTTTTTAAAGGGAATAAAAAAGCAAAAAAAAAAATGAAATTCAATCCTCAATTTATGTTTTCAAGGTAAATTGTAAATTTGAGTATTTTTTGTATTTTTCTTCCTTTTTTTCTAATGTAGAAAACATGTCAAAAAAATTTCTAGGTCAGAGTAGAATCTTTCTCCTTTTTTATATACATATATATATAATATGTATATACAAAAAATGTATAAATTTTTTTTAAGTAAGCTACCTATTTGATGTATATATGAAAATGATCAATTTTTATCCCTTTATAAAAGGGATTCATATTATGAAAAGAGAAAGTAAAAAAAAATATGCCATGTACTTTATATGACCTTTCACAATCTTTTCATGATTAATGGCAAAGTCCTCACATCTCGACTTTGCAAAAAATAATTCTGCATTGACTTTCTCTCTCTCTTCTCACATGTTGAAGAAATCTTTTTAGCCTATGCTTTCATTTTTTTTTCTCTTGTAGGAAATTTTTTACATGGGATATTAAAAAATTGAAAGAGGGGGAGACAACATCGACTTTGTATCTAATTCCTTTAATAGTTTACCGTGGAAATTGAAAAGAGATAAAAAAAATTATATTGTCAAACCAATTTTTTTTCCTTGAACGTTCCACCCCCTTTCGATTTGACGATTAAGCCAATTTTTTTTTGTGTCAGAGTGGGGAACTCTCAACTGAAAAAGGTCAGGAATGAAAAAAAAATGGAGAGAATAGTTTATTAATATACACATGCTACAGAGAAAAAGGTGTGTTCAAAAAATATAGTACAGATACTTACATTCAAGGGAATATCTGTAGAGTATATGTATAAAAAATGATAGGTTGAATTGGGGGGATCGTTAAGCTGACTTTTTTTTCATTTTCTTCTTCTCATGATGAGATCCTCATCTCAAAAACTTATGCTACTTTTATCCTTGAAAGATTATCAAGTATATATATTTTGCCAGCTTTTTTTTCATCAACTCACATTCATCTTCCAACTCTCTCTCTCCTCTACCCCCATGCCTTCCTTTTCCCATTGGGGGGAAGCGGGTGAGTAGATGGAGGGATCTGTGAAGCTCATGGATCGTTGCTCTCTCTCTCTCTTTCTTCTTTTTTTTCTGGGTGGTCTTTTTTTTACTACGGAGAAATTTTTTTATTGATTGGTTCTTGCCACTTGCCACGATCTATTGACTCTCCAATTTTATTTCCCCTCATCTCTTTCCTTTATGATTTTTCTTGGTGAAAATTCTGTGACAAATTATTCCCTACTTTGGTCTCCTCATAATTTATACATTTTTTTCCTCTTTTAAAAAAAAGTGTATCGAAAAATTCTATTTTGTCTGTATTTTGAGATTGTAGATATCAATCAAGATTTTTTTGTTAAAATATTTACATTTTTTCCAATTGATTTGACTTGCTATAAAATCAAGAAAATAATATTCACTTGTGGTTGTGGGGAATATTTTTATGTGTTTTTATTGTAAAAAAGAGAAAGAAAGAGAGAAAGGGGTTAAAAAATACATGGGATTGTGGGGTTTGTCTGGACATGTCTTCCGCAGGGATGTGTGATTTATTTGCTGTTTATGATATGGAGAGCCAAGGTTAATAAATAAGAGTGTATAAATGAGAACTTGGTTCAAAAGGTCGTCTCATCCCATCAGCTTAGCTCCAGAAGAGGATTCTTTCCATTTTCCCATAATCATGACAGATCGACTAGCTACTTTCTCTGGGGTATTAGCCATCCCTATATAAAAAAAACAGTCCCCTTCTCGTCAATGTCGGAAAGTACTCTAAACTCTCCATTCATGACCATCTTTTTTTATTTTCCCTCATCATTTGCCCCATTGCTCTCCCTTTTTTTATTCCAGGTGTATTCTTTCTCTCTCTCTGTTATGTACAAAAGGAGAAAGTGGTTCAAGAAATGGAGAAATCAAAAATTTATTTATAATCTCTATTTTTGGAATATCCCCAAAAAAATGTGTTTTTGGCTAGTTCATTGTTGAGTGAAAGTCTCTATTTTGAGGGAAACCACTGCACTGTACTTAGCGAGGGAAGGGTGATGCGTATGTTGGATGGGGAGTGGGGAGTGGGGGAGATTTCTAACAATTGCGGGCACATTAGTCAATGCCCACTTCGTTTGCCTCTGTGATTTTTAATATTTTTTCTCCTCTTTTTCCTTCTTTTATTCACAGACTCTCTCTCTCTCTCTCTGGCTTTCTCCCTATGCTCAATATTGAGATCATTTATTCCAATCCAATTGATCTAACTGAATTTTTTTTACACACGCTCATCCTCATCCTCTCGACCCCTCCTCTTTGGTATGTGTATAAGAGAGAGAGAGAGAGAGCTTTTTAAATTACCATCTTATTGACTTGGATTTTCCTCCAACTTGTGATCGATGGAGCCTTAATGTCCAATTAATCTTGTCCCGGGAACAATCCCTCCCCCCCAAAAAACTTTTCCCTCTCATGTTCAACTATTGGGAATTTTAAAATAATTTTTTTTCTTATCCAAATTCATGAGTAAAATAATTTTTATTTAATTTGTCTTTTTGCTAATTTAAAAAAGAATCCCCATTTTACTATTTACTCTTGTCTTGTGACTTCTACAAAATTAACTATTAATTAGAGAGAAAGTTTCATTTTTATTTGACAAGAATAATTATTTTAATTGTAATTATGGGGGAAAAGTGCGTAGAGCTGAAAATTATGTGTGGTAAAAAATGAGGTTTAAATTTAAATTGAATGGTCTTGTTTTATAAATAAGAGAAAGGAGAGAAGACAAATTAAAGTTAACTGACATGAAGGAGGTGAATGAACTTTTTTGTACACTTTAGAGAAAAAAAACTTTCTCAACAAACAAAGTGAAAGTACAGTTTAAGCCTTTAAAAAAGGGAGAAAAAAAAGTGTTGGGGAAGTTCATCGTTGGTAAGGCTGCAAGTCATTAAGGTAGAGCATGTACTTAACTATTAGAGATTATGTAGAGTTTTCTTTCGTCTTACTCTCTGTGTACTACACATCTCTCTCTCTAAATTCTTCTCTCCACATTTAAGGTTAAAAGTCAAGAGTTGGATGGAGATTGAAACAAGAGGAGCATGAAAATAAAAGAAACGAGAATGAAAAAACCCAAGCCTCTCTTCCTTTTTTTGTCCTGAGAAAATTTTTTCTCTTCTCTCTCTCTCTCTCTCTGGGATGCGTCTATAAGCAAAAAAAAAAGAGAAAGGAGAAAATTCCACCCGATTTCCCTCAAATTGTTTTCTCTCTCTCAGATAGAAAGGAAGGGAAAAGTTGAACGAAAAAAAGTTGAGCATGAATTCCTTTGTGGTTGTCACTTTGGACTCTTTCATTAACTTTTTTTTTCTTTCTCTCTCTCTCTCTCTCTCTCTCTCGTCATCTTCTGTCACCATCTTGTCCTCTCTCTTTCTATCTGTGAGAAAGGATGAGGATGAAGAGAGTAACTCTGTCACTATCATTATGACAACGTCACAAAAAAAAACTCTTGTGTGTGCAATTTACACTGTACAACTTTTTATCCATCATCTCTCTCTCTCTCTCTAGTCAATTTTTACAAGCTGTCTACATATTTTACATGATAATTTTTTTGTACAACTTTCCCATTTTTTATTCTTGTCCAATAACTTTATCAAAATTTGTTAAATTTCCAACAACTTTTTTTTGGAAAGAATATTTTTCAAAATTTTGCTACCTCCCCTCTCTCTCTTCTTGGGAATATTTTTGACAATACAAAATTAACTACAAAGTGAAAGAAACAGAATATTATACAATACGTTTTTTTCAAAAATAAAAAATTAATGATAAAATAATTAGTAATTAAAATCTCCATAATTAAATAATACTCTTTAAATTTAAATTGTTTACTCAACATTATAAATAACAAGAAAACAGCTTTTCCATGTCAAAATAATGAGAGAGAGAGAGAAAGAAAGAAAGATAAGCCAAAACAATTACACATTTAAAACCGTTTAAAGAAAATGGAGCTCCCAAAAAAAAAGAAAAATCTTAGTCTCTACACTCCTCTACTTGTACATATACATAGAGCCCAGTAGTAGTACACAAAAAAGTAGGAGAGAAAGCGGAAGAGAAAGTGGCATAAAAATAAATTATTTTTAATTTGCATGTCTCCCTATCACTAACCCATAGTCGTCGACATGGTCTTGAACTCTTGGACTAATAAACAATAAAAAGAGAAAGGGGCACAAACCTTCGGAATGTGATCCTTTCCTAAAAAATCCCATTCAAGAGAGAGAGAGAGAAAGTGAAATGGGGAGAAAAGGGCTTTTGCGGTTTTTGCCCAAAATTTTGCAATGGGAGAAAGTAGCCTGTAAGTGTTATACAACATTTGGTAGAGTTATAAGAAAAAGGAGGGTAATAAAATAATTTTCTTAACGACCATACGGAGGGAGAGGAAGAAGCAGAAAAAAAAAGATTAAAATCATTTTATTGTTTTCCTTCCAAGCCTTTCACCCTCCCCCAACTGATGCTCATACAGCATCACTACATTACCAAAAAGAGAGAGAGAGAGGAAGGATGGCAGAAAATATATTTTATATATAAAACAGCAGATTTAAACCTTGTTTTATGCCCCACGATTACGACACACAAGAAATGTTTCCCTTCTTACACAGAAAGAAGAAAAAGAGAGGAAATAAATGAGCATGTAAATACAGGACCCTTAAAAATAATATTTCCATTCTCCCTCCACAATCCATATGCACAAAACTCCAAACAATCCCACACTGAGAGAAAACAACTGGGGGAAAGGAGGGGGAGGGAATTTCTGTCCCCTACAAAAAAACAAAAAAATGGCTCCACACATTTTATTTATTGATATTGTTCTCTCTCTCTCTGTACAGAGGACAGAGTAAGGGTTAGAAACTGTGAGAACATTTATTATATTGAAATTGTTTTTCTTGTAAAATGGAGAGAGAGAGAGAGAGAGAGAGAAGGGAGTCTGGATGGGGAGGAAATCAAGGGAGACGGTGACATGGAATTACCTTTGGGGTGAGTCATCCAATTTTATTGGCTACTCTCTTTGTCATCCTCCATGTACACATGTACATATGTAATGTAAGGCATTGGGTTGACATGTTCAAAAAAATAAACTTTACCTTTACTATTTTTTAACTTCCGCCTTCCTCCTACCACTACGAGTACCAGTACGACTACACTGGGACTGAGGGAGCCATTCCAGTCTTTTTCCCCTTTTCAATTTTATTTTTGAGAATCATAAAGTCATGACTGTAACCTTTTTGAAATATTAATTTATCCACATTTTTAAACAACTTTATTATATTTTGAGGCTTTAAAAATGAACTCATTTTTTTGGTCAAAAGGTCAATGTGAATAGGGAAAGTTGTTGGGAATAAAAATAGAAAGTGCGTACAATAAGTTTTTTTTAGTGGTGCAGATATCTGTACAATGGGAGGTGGATTTAATCAATGAAAATGGAGCCAAAAAAAAGGATTGTCGGGGGAGTCTGTCTTGATATTTATGATTTTTTTGTCAACAACTTTGTCATGTTTTTATATGGACAGACAATGGGAGGGAGGGGGGAGAGTAAGGTAAATGTCTCCAGATTAGAGATACTCCATATTAATTAATTATTGGACTTTACAGAGAGAGAGAGAGGGGGGGGGCTGTACAAATAGAACTGCTACCTTATTTTTAATGGGAGAACAGAGACAGGGAGATGGCATGAAGTTTGAAATGTCAAGCTTAAAAAATGCATTATCACTTGAGTGAGCTCATCATGAGGAAAAGGTAATTGAGTGGCCAATGTCCAAAATGAGTGGCAACTAATACATACCATTACAGGTACCCTCTTTAATTATTTCTCTCTCTCTCTCTCTTATGTCCCCCCTCTCTCCAATATATGAACGGTTCAAAAAGTAATGAGCTTGAAATTTCTATTTATTGCGTTTTATTATAAATTAAAATATAATTTTTCCCTTGACTGAACAAGCCAAGCCTCAAAATAAATTTTTCAGGGCTTTATTTCTAATAAAAAAAACTAAACAAAAAATTTAAAGATTTAATGATCTAAATTTTTTAAATAGTACTAGTTAAATTTATTGAAGCCCCTTGTTTTTTTAAATAAAGAAAACTTTAGGGGCTGTCAAGGGTATGACGTGCGAGGGAGTGATAAAAAAACTCTATTGTTTATCATGCTCACCCATCTTTACATTATAGTTGATGCAACAAGAAATTAATTTAATTGAGCCAATAAATCCCCCTTCTCTCAGTTTTTTTTCATGATGAAAAGACTTTCCATTTTTTATGTACGACACACTCCCCCTCTGATCATGACTTTCCCCATCTTTTTTGTTTTATAAAAGAGAAGTGGGATTAAAAATATCAATTAAAATTTGTTGAGTCAATAGTCGGACAATAGAAAATGACGATGTAATAAAATATTATGAGAGAGGGAAAAAAGAAAAAGGGAACAGGTGTGCTTGGCTGGTTCAATTATTTTTATTTTGAGAATTTGGAATTAAAAGTCCAAGAGGGTTGAATTTGGGACTAGCGTGGGAAGTGAAAGAGCGAGAGAGGGGGAGAATGGAATGAGGCAATTATTTTAAAGTTTAATATACTTTCACTATTTTCTTTTACTTTTCTTTCCTTTTTATTGCTTTTATTCAAACCAATTGACAATTTCAAGTTAAGATCCCCATGAAGAAAAAAAAGTCCAAGATGGGAAATAATGGAGATGAAGAAATGAAGGGACAATTTATTGACAGGTCAATTATTTGGGATTGTTTTTTACAACATGTAATTTGTTCACAAGGTTAAACTCAACATAAAAATAAATGGTCGATGTTGATTGCCACAGAAAGACTTTTCCTGTCCATCTCAAAACTCTCAACTGATTCAATCTGAAGGGAAAAAGCACATCATTTCCGGCACTTTCCTGTCCCCGACATCCACACACACACGAGAGAGGCCTTTTTTTACCTTGCCTCCATCTTTATATTTCATCGTGACAAGATAAAGAAGAAAAAAAATTAAATGATAAATAATTCCACATTTTTTTGTCCTATTGACACTAAAAGCTCGGCTCATATGAGTACAAAGTACAAGTCACAATTTAATGTGTAACATTGACGGATGGACCAGATGACAAGATTCTCCATCAGACATCTCATTTCTAGTCTCTTTGACTAGAAATTCCCCTAAAAAAGAGAACCAGGATATGGGCACACTTAGGAGAGAGAAAGTGACCAAATGATTTAAATTCTAAATGTACTTTCTCCCTCCCTCATCTCCTCATCTAAATTATTCTGAGAGGGACAGAGATAAAGTGAATAAATGGAAAGGGGTTAATGATATGGAGAATCCCCTCTTTCTCTTTTCTCTTTGGTTTGACTCTTTTCCCCCATTAATACACGTGTAATGTACATATATGTACATACATACATGTGTGTAGGGTTTTAATCCCCCCAGAAAAAAACATAGAAAAAATTAACATTTTAGAGTTGTACAGTTTACAAATACAAATTTTTTTTTATTTTTTTTATCCTCATGTATTTTTAAGGAGATTTGTCAAGAGTGGTGATAGGAGAGGGGGGGGGGAAGTCATTGGGTTTGATGAAAAGGGGTTATTTTTTTGTCATGTAGGACTGTAGGAGAAAGGATGGAGGAAGGTGATTAAAAGAGGGGGGATGTGATTTTATTCACGCCCCTCTCAGGCTACACGTGCACACACAGCACATGGCTGCAGCCATGGGTGTACAGTACAGTACAGCACAGTGTACACGGTAAAAAAAATTGGGGATAGACAGCCATGAATTGTTAAACGAGCCGTGAATGAGGGAGCTGAGAAAGCACATGGAAAATAAAGTAAACAATGAATATCCAACACAGGGTCATTTAATTATGGTTGAGACAATGAGCTCTAAAGTGAGACGAGGGGGAGAATTTTTTTTTTCTAATCAGAATAAATCAAAATTATCCCTAAATCAAAAAGCAACTCACTGGCTACAGGGCAGACAGTCCCCATAAAAATCTTTTTGTATAAAAATTACTTTAAAGTACATACATGAAAAATAAAAATGATTCACAATTCTGTCGATTATTTTCATTTTCTAAAAAGTCTCTCTCTCTCTCTCTCTTAGCATGCACTTGCTATTTGTAAGGTTTGGAGAAAAGAGTAAAAAAAATATGTATTATTTAAGTATAAAAACTTTTTTGTGTAGAATTAACTTAGCTCTGGATTATTACAATCTTTGTCCTCTCCCTCCCCCTTCTTTGGGTGACTAGACTCCATTATTAATTCTTTTTTTATTGACTGGCAGTGAATTGTAGAATTTGACATGGAATAAAATATTATGTATATCACTTTATAATGATGATGGCGGTTGAAATGAAAAAAGTTGAGAGAGGAAAAAAGTGCAGAGTGAAGTATGAACACATGAAAAGCTCAAGGGGAATCCCCTCGACAAAATTGTTACAAAGTGCATGTTACGTGTATTGGTAGGAGTATGTAATTTTCTGTTCAAATTTTTTTTTCTCTATTTTACAATGCATGCAATCAATTTTAAATTGTCTCCAATCATATTACACACATTCTTATCTCCATTTCTATTTTAGTCTCTTTTTTTCTCCCTTCTTTATTATACAATACTTATGACAATCACACAACTTGAGCTCTCTCTCTCTCTTTGAAAATTGATTCTTGTCTTTTCAGTTGAATAGGAGACTTCTCTTCTGAGAGAAAATTTTTAAAAAAGAGAGAAAGTAAATTGAGACGTTACGCATGGACTTTTATTTTTTTTGAAAAGAATAATTAGGTGGAATGAAACAAATAAATGAAAATGCTTTCAAAAATTTTAAAAAGTAAAATATATGTATATATTCAATTGAAATATATATTTCAATTGATATATATATATATATATATAATGTGTATTTTATATATAAATTTTCAATTGAATTCTATTCTTCTCGTGCACTTGACTGAAGCTATAGAATTACGAGACAGGAGAGAGAGAGAGGAGTGTGTCCCTTTGATTTAATTTGTGTGTACAATTTTCCCTTTGAGCTTGTAACTTTGACTGGTGACTCCCTTCTTTTGAGAAGGGAATTTGAGCTTTTGTTGGAAAAACACATTGTGGGTTATTATACTCCCTCTCTGTAATATTATACATGGAAAAATATATCCATACAAAATATCTCTCTCTCTCTCTCTCTTTAGTGTAGAGATGAGAAGAAACAAGAGAAAGAGAAATGTTCCAACCAAGACAGATTTACAAGACAACAACTTGTCAAGTTTCCTCTTCCCAAATTGAAATTGAAAAGCCTCTAAACTGAGGACTTGTGTGTGTGTGTGTGTGTGTGTGTGACGAGTGTGCAATTTAATTCCCAGAATTTATTTCACAACTAACATCTCCCCTCTCCTCAATCTTCCATGTATATCTTCCATACTGGTATAAATCTTGTCTCCAAATTTATCCATTTCTATATTCCCTTCTTCTTCCTCTTCCTGTACTGTCCTAGAGACGAGTCTTTAATTTATAGATTCTCAAACTCCTTCCTTGTTTAAATATTACGCAAGAGAGAGAGAGAGAGAGATTTGGTCAATTTTGACGGAGATTGGTAATTAATATATTTATGTTAGTAATTTTTAAAATGGTGGACAAAATAAAGGGGAAAATAAAGGGTAACGGTCCTTTGCTCTTTTGACTTTTTTTTGGTGGTTTGAGTGGTTGAATTGGAGTGTCCCTGGGGAGTTTTGGGGTTTTTGGTGGGGATGTGGAGTCTCATAAAAATAATAATTTTTACAATTCCCAATCTAGCTCAAAGTTGATGAGACACAGAGAGAGAGAGAAAATTGGGGTTGACTGATGGATAAAAAAGGGACAAAAAGAGAGTAAAAGTTGATCCATTTCTTTTGCTTGTGTTTTTCACTAAGAAAATAATCGATCTTGAAATAGAGAGAGAGAGAGTGCTCTAGGAGTCTAGTCCATGTAGGTTGTTTTTACATTCATCTATCAATCAAGGGAGAGGTCCACAAAGGATTTCATGTCACATCTGCTCTTGTCCTCAAATTCTCTACTGAAAATTCACTCCGAGTGCACTTTCGTGTCTTGTCCCACGACGATCTCCCTCCTTTACGTTCCATTCAAAGAGCAAGAGAGAGAGAGAGAGAGAGAGAGAGGTATGCGTATGGGAATTGGGGAACTGAAGAGTCCCCCCTCTCTCTCTCTCTCTTGAAATCCAACAAAATATTTGACTACATGTTTCCATTTTACTTGCTACCTTTTCATTTTTATTTCAAAAATTTTTTACGGTACAAAAAGAACTTTTTTTTGTTATTTATTTGTCTTGGCAATTTTTAAATATAAATGACATGTCACAAAGTACACACAGTACACACAAATTGGCATTTATTCATATTTTTTTTAAAAAAATTTGTCACACAATTTTCAGGTCAAAGTAAAAGTGATCCAATTATTTTTTTTTGTGTCAACATTCCACATTTTATAAATTCCAATCACAAGAAAAAGTGAAAGTTGCATCTGGTTTGATACATGAGAAGAGAGAGAGAGAGAAAGTATAAATGAAAGTTGGAAACATTCAAAAGTCAGCCATGTCATGGCCATCTCATGATTTGAGTCATGCAGGAGAGAGAGAGAACAATTTGAGCCCAAGTCACAAATCAGCCTTCCTGCTTATTGCTCTTTCTCTACCTTGTGAACCCACAGATTTGGAATCTACACAAAATTAATCTTCCCATCGTTCCATTCCTCTCTCTCTCTCTCTCTGTGTGTGTGTGTGTGTGTGTCTGTATGGATAGATGAAATGGGATGCTCTAAATCTAGAGAACCAAGGGTAAAAGACAAGCCTCCACAGTTTTCACATTTTCTCTCCTCCCAGCCTTCAAATTGATGTGCAGAAAATGACATCATGTACCCTACTTTCACCTACACACTTTTTTTTCACAACTCACACACATCCCATCAATGTAGGCTATGAACCAACGTAAGTGGGGAAGATGACTAAACTTTCTCTGATTGTCCTTTCCTCTCTCCAAGGCTACAAGCTTGGGTCCTTGTCTGTGAGGACACAATTTTCAACCCCAAAGTTTTACAATTGGATCACCTTTTTTTTCCCTCTCTCTCTCTCTTTCTCTGTTTGGACAACTTTGGAACAATTTCGACTCATCCCTAACCTTCCCCTCCACTTTCTACACAACTCGTCACATCAAAACCATTCTCGGGTCGGTAAACTTCCCCAGATTTTGTCCCACCCGCATTCTTCATTCCATACTTCAAGGACTTTTTTGGGCTGGGTCCTGGTCACGGTTTTTTACCTCTGACGTCATCTAATATTTATGACAAAAAATTCCTTCCATTTTTTTTTCGTCAAGGACACAAAAATGAAAACTCAATTTGTAAGAGAGAAAGCAAAAGAAAGAAAAAAAAGGATGAGATTTTTTTTATGGGAATTACATTGTATTTCTGATTTAAAAAAAAACTTTCTCTTTATTATAAATAAAGTTTGTGTTTTATTTAATTGAACAAAATACAATTAATTTAAAGGGGATGAACAAAAGAGCGGGAAAAAAAGCTAAATTTTTAAAAGTCTTGTTCTTGATGACTACACAATTTTTATGATACTTTTTTTTTATGTCACAATTTTCTTTCCCCACCATACAAAAACCATTAGACTCATCCAACCAATGAGAAAGTCACATTTTAGTAAAATGCAATTTCACCGTATGGACATAAAACAAGAGAGAAAGTTATCTTGATGTACAGTGTACACACACATGACTGGTGAATGACCTTGGTCTTTTATTATTTTCCCTGTAAATAATGGCAAAAAATACACTGTAGAATCCATCACAAACTTTCTCTCTCTCTCTCTTTGTGCAGTTTTACAATACAACTTTTTGCGGTTTTCTGCATCCAATTCTCTTGTGGTTTGTCTGCACTTCATGTTCCATAAAAGAGGGGAGGGAGAAAGGAGTTTTTTGCAAATTGCATAAAACAGAATTAATTTTTCGCTTTTTACTCTTCGTCTATCTCTAACTAGAGAAAGTAGTCAAGTCATTAAATTAAAAATTCGTTTTTAGAGATATCTCTACAGTGAGTACAACTCTCCTCCCAAAAAAAATTTAAATGGCATTTTATCTACACTTTCTTTTACAAGTTACAACAAACAAAAAATGGAAAGAGAAAATAGCAAGTAATAAAAAGAAAGTTGGCAAATTTTTTTTTTTTTGCTTTCTCCCTCTAAATAGGGAAACAATGGAAGGGAAGTTTTATAAAAATAGTGTTCCATCTCCATCCATAGAATGATGGTCTTGACTACCAAAATTTTTGCAATATGTAGAAAACTACAAAAAGAGAAAGTGAAAGTGAGAGGGGGGGGGGGTTGAATGAAGAAGATTGGAATGAATGAAAAAGACCAAGTCCCCTGCATCAAATAAAATAGAATCAAGCTGCTACACACATGGAGTGTATAGAAGAAGAGAGCACACACACAACATTGAAAAGAGAGGATGGGTCCAAAAAAAGAGAAGAATTGTACGAGTATGATCTTGGGGTTGTTACTGCAGTAAATTGTATCCCTCACACTCACACTATTTTTTTTGAATACATGAAAAAAAACTGTTAGGCATGACTGGTTGTGTATTACATTGCAAGTTTTTCTCTCTGTTTGAGAGGAGGATTTTTTGGAGCTCTTGAGATAAGATGGAGTGTCAGATATTTTCTCTTTCCCGAGGCCTACCCTCACCACTTGAAGATTGCAAAAGTCGATGTCGATGTTTCCCCTCTCTGTCTATATCTACATATTTACTTGGCCCTTTTTTTATATATGGCTCATCAACATTGACGACGCTTCAACTCTCTCCCGGCTCTCCCGGAAACATTCAGGAGGAAAATAGGAGGACGTCTGTAGCCCCCATATACTTCCATTTCCTCTCTCTTTTTCTACGTACTGAATATGATGAAACACATGTTTCTTTGGGGGGAAAGTTACTCGTTAAATGGATAAGAAGATTGTAGAGAGTGTAGTCATGTTTACAATTTTCATGGACTTTCCCTTTTCCCCTCTCCATGTATATTTTCTACCTAATGTATTTTTATCAAATATTGAATAGTCCACTCAAAATTGTATTATTTAATTCCACTTTTTTCTCATTGATTTCACAATTTCATCCCTTCCTACTCCACCAAGAACCCTCCTCTCTCTCTCTCTTTCTCTACTTTCTCTCTCTCTCTCTCTGTATGAGTGAGAGTAATAGCAATGCTTTTAAATTTTTTTGACTAAGTGCTTCAGTTTATGCATGCTAATGGAGACACAGTCTGAATGACAGATTTTTTGACTCTGTGCTTTCTCCCTCCCTCCCCTATGAAATTTTTTCATCAAAAAAAATTGTAGTGAAAGATTAAGAGAGAAAAATGAATTATTATTTGTGGTCTGTGACAAGGAGGGGGAAAAGGAAATGGAAAAAAAAGTTTGGAATTTCCTTCCCCCCCCCCCGCCACCCCATTTTTGTTCTTTTTTTATTATTGAATTGTGTATTGACTTTTTATTTTTTTCACTTTCTCTTAAGTCTCTCAACTGAAGTTATTATAAAAAATTATTTGATTGAATAAAAAGAGAATTTTTTTTGATACATTTAAATTAATTTAGCGATTTTTTACTATACACAAAGTGTAGATTTTGTCCAAGTCTCAAGACTCTCAGGGCTATGACCTCCCTTTCGTCACTTGACTAGAGAGAGAGAGAGAAAGTTGGAAGAATTTTGTAAAGAGAAAGATGGAGAAAGGAAAGGAATGAATTTATATAATAAGGAGGTGGAAATGGATAAAAAAGTCCCTCCCCATGCAGTCAACTAAAACTATGAAACTCTCTCTCTTTTCATCTGGAGAAAGAAAGAAGAGAAAGTTGACTTCCGTTAGATTCTCCAGTTCACCTATAATCTCTTTGTCGTTGTCATTTTATCGTCTAGCTCCTTCCTACTCCTATCCCCATTTCCAATGATGATTCTCTCTCTCTCTGTTATTTTCCAAAATCATTTTTTTTTGTCTCCGACTTTTCCCATCTCCGCTTCATCCTCATTGGTACAAATCCTCCAAGTTCGACTTTCTCTTTTTCTCTAGAAAGACAGAGAGAGGGGATTTTTCCCGTCCCATGTGTCATTCCATCTGTCACCATTTCCCTTGTGAGAAAAAACGAGGCTCGCGTCAAATTTGCACTCATAATTCTTGTCCCCTCCAAAAAAAACTGAGAGTCCCCTACCTGCCAAAAAAAATTCCCCCATGGACCTCAACCTAAACCACACCTAACCCATCAAGCCAAATGAGGGAAAGTCTAATTTATATCTCCCTTGTGAGTCCTCATCTCTCTAATAATAATTAAAAGAGAAAAGGGAGGGAAAAACTCTTGAAATAAAGTTTTTGAGAATGTATCTTATCATGGACTGCTTTCTCTCTGTCTTTGTACAAATTAATTCAGAATGAAAGCCTTAATCAGAAATAACAATAAATATTGTGGAGAAAGTCAAAGTACTAAAGCTTTTTATTCTATGACTTGGCAAAGAGTCAGAACATTTTGTTGGAAAAAAAGAAAAAAAGAAAGTTTCTTGTGATTACAACCACAATCATTAGTTAACTCAACTTCAGTTCATTGAACTGAGAAGAGAAAGTGGAAGGAGAAAACAAAAAAAAACAATGAAGGAGAGTGTACAAGTTTTTTTTCTCTCTTTTTTAGTTGGTCTTAGTCTTATCATATGAAAGAGTCTTAGTTTTTAGTTTAAGCTGTTGCTCATGGAGAAAAAAAAGAGAAAGTTGAAGAGTATTTAGAGAAAAACTTGTCTTTCTCTTTTTGGGCTCTCCATCTTTTGTCCTCAAAGCATTAAAAAAAAGTATGCATAGTCTTTTCATTGACTTGAAGGTGGATTAAAGCACGAGTCAAACTGTCAAGTTTTACAAGTGGATTCTCATAAGTCACTTTCTCAAATTTTCTCCTTTTTTTTACTTTCCCTTACCTAAGAAAATACCCACAAAAGAACATCTTGAAACCCCTTTCTCTCTAATTCTCTTCTTGTTTAGTTTTTTTTAGTGAAAGTAGAAGACTAAATATTTCTCTCTCTCTCTCTTTTGAACTGAACAAAGACAAAAATTTGTAAAATCTCTAACGAACCAAAAAACACTTTCATCTTCTCTCTCTCCATTTAAAACTTTCTCTCTCTCTCTCTCTCTGCAAAAAAACCAACAAATTTCTAAAGTCATGAAAGAAAGTAAATTGCAAATTTGTTGTTTCAATAAAAAACCATTTAATGTTAACTCTCCCCATTATTACAACCTAACTAAAAATTATTGAACATGACAAGCTCTCTAGTTTTTCAATTATTTTTAATTGAGTCATGAAATGATTTTTGACTTTTTTCAAATATTCTTGTCAATTTTGGAGTGAAGAGTTGTCTCAAAAAATTTAATTTTTATTAAAAATAATAAATGGTTTGTAAAATAAAGTCAAGGATATCTGCACACAAAAAAAATTAATTTTCCAAGGTAGACTTAAACAGAATAAATGGTTTTTACCTGTTAAGAGAAGAGGGGCTGGAAATGAATTGTAGGGGGGGGGGAATTGGGAGAGGGGTGGGGGGGATAATGGATGAGAGAGACAAGAAGACAAGATGGAATTTGTGTACATATTAAATTGGGCTACGTTAACAGCATTAAATATGAGATTGAGCAGTCTACATTTTTCATTCCCAGCATTTAAATATGGCAAGGAGAGGACGCGCGTAGTTGACAGATGATTGCACAGTCACACACACACACACACAATTTATACTCACCAACCCACAGAATAGAGAATTGGCTTTTGCCAATGTTGAAGGGAAACAAAGAAAATTTTTGGGGGATGGCTATAGACCAAGAGAGAAAGAGAGAGAGAAAGTGAAAAAAGGGGGAAAAATCCCGTCAAAAACACAAGTTCCTGTTCCTGACATTCTTGATTCCGAGTGGGACATGAGTAGATTTTCTCTGTGGTTTTCTCTCTCTCTCTCTTTTCAAGAAATTCAATATCTTCCAGCTCAACTAAAATCCCACAAACTAAATATACTCATTGTCTTCTCTCTCTCTCTCTCTTTTTTGTTCTGTATTCAAGTTAAGATGCTTCAAGAAAAAGAAGGACTAATCAATATTTCTCACACTCTCCATCCTCCTCCTCCTCTTCTTCTTGTTCTTTTATTTTTAACTTAATTTATCAAGAATATTCTGCATTCAATTTGCATATTTTTTTGACAAGAGTTTTGACATTTTTCTAAATTAAATAATCAACAATTTAATTTATTTTAAATTAAATATCTGCTCCATATTTTTTTCCACAATGTTCAAATAAGACACTTGAAAGTAGAGACTGGAGAAAGTTTTTTGAAGTGTGTGTAAAAAAAATGTTGAAATTATTTTATATATTCTTTTTGTATTTCAATGAGAATGAATTTTTTATTATTTTGTAGTCAATTTAACACAGAAAAAAAAATCATGGTTAAATTTGGAAAAAAAAGAAAGTGGAAAAATTATTATAATTTTTTCAATTGTCTAACCTTTCAGCTGAAAGTAAAGAGAAAGAGAGAGGAAGAGAGAAAGGAATTAATTGTTCACACGATTTTATGATTACGGGGAGTGAAAATGAGGGGAAATGGTTGGGATTGAGAATTATTCTGCCTCGCCTCATGAACGTCTCCGGAGGGGGGAGGAGAAAAAGATGGAGAGCGTCAAAAAAAAGAATTCTTAATGGTCCAATAAAATGACAAAATTTCTCTATCATGATTCATCTTGTCCTCTTTCCATAACTCCCTATAGTCACCTAAACTTTCTCTTTCTTTTGATTTTCTCCCAAAAAAATATCTTTGTTCATAACTGAGGATGACTACATACGTACATGAATTTTATTAAACCAAAAAAGAAAATTATTCCAAATATTAAATTGTCATTAAAAATATTCTGTACAATTTTACATTCTTAAATATTATTTAATTTAATAAATTATTTTTGTCTACTTTCTCTCTAGAAAGTAACACAAGATTAATTCTCTCATTGTTCTTCTTACTAGTCTTCACCTTTACAAAAAATAAAGTAGAAATAAATATTTAAAATGATTGGCTTGAAGAAAGTTGGAGAAAATACATGAAAACGTTTTATTTACATTTCAATTCCTTTCTCTTTCTCTTTGTAAATACAAAATATGGAAAGAGGTTTCCACTCAAGAAAATTATGAGGACATTTTAAACAACAAAGCATTTTTTGTTTTTAAAAAACTCTCAAAAATAATTTTCTCTTGCTCTCTCTCTCTCTCAACAATTGTACAGACAAAAGAAGATTACTTTTGACATGACATGCAAATTGTTGATAAAACTTTTTATCTAACTATTTATGGGTCCTATATTTCTTTCTATTAAATTTTAATGTGTTAATTAAAGCATAAAATGGTGACGTCAATTTCCTCTAAATTTTCTCTTTTAAATTTATAACACAATACAAATTGTACTACTTTCTCTCTCTCCGACTTTTCTCAGAAATAAAAAAGTCAAAGTATAAAATCAAATGTATAAAAAAATTAACACATCATTTAATTTGAGACTAGACATTAAAGTTAGACTTGACAAATATTTAATTGACTTTAAATTGTATTGTACTCTAAAATATTACACAAGAAGAACTTCAAACAATAAAACTGTAACGGACTCTTAAATCCATTTTTTATAAAACAAATAAAATAATATTGACAAAGAGAAAGTAATAACCTTGTACATAATTTAATCATTTTCTTTCCTACTTCTTTTTTTCTTTACTTACGTCATTCACTTTCACCATATGGAGGACGAGAGGAAAAAAAATGGAGTCGTATGTTGTAGCCTAGAGATGAGCATTTTAATAGGGTGACAAGGAGGGGAGGAGGAGGGAGGGTAATAATGGGAGTTGGTCCAAGTCATTGTGATCTTTTTTAAGAGTGACGCTGAATGCCCACAAGATATCGATGAAACCCATGGGAACTTGCTAAGCTTTTGACTCATCTTAATCCTTTTTCATCCTTGTACCCTTCCACACTTTTTTTTGGGTAAGGGCAGAGGAGAGGGGCGGGGGGTAAAAAAAGTGCACATCCAAGCAAAATTACTATAACTACCAATTTAATCCTCCACGTCCACATACTAACTTTCTCTCTCTCTCTCTTGTAAATAAAAAGCCGAGAGAGAGAGAGAGAGAGAAATTTTTTGTGTGGTCGTAATCGTAAATCGACAATAGTCCATTCAATCGAATCTCGCCTGACCCATGGCGATTGACCTGTACAATAACAAGATTAAGAGTAGCAAGAGGCCAATCTCTCTCTCGAATATTCTCAGTAGACTCATATCCTCTCTTCATATTCCTTTTGACATGAAATAGACAATAAAATGTACACATTTATTCTATTTATACCCCCATATCTTTTTTTTTTACTTTTATCTTAATTTCACCCTTCTCCCCCTCCCCCTCCTCCCTCTCCATTTTTTTACCTTGTAAACTTTCTCTCTAAAAAAAAGTTGTGTCAATTTTTTTTGTGTCTACATTAGCTACAAGCTTATAGGAGAGGGGGTCAAAATTTGTTGGGTTTTGGAAAATGGGAAAATGCAAGTGGGGGATGTGTGTGACTGTGGGTGTGAGTTAATAAGCCATTCATGGTTTTGAAAAAGAATAAAGAGGCTACTTTACATGTGTAATGGTTCCCTTTGGTTCCATTTCTCTTCATGTTTTTTTTAAAAAGAAAGTCTTTGTGTTGAAAAAAAGGGACTCGAAAAACTCTCTCTCTCTCTTTGTGTGAGCTCGGAGGTACTATAAAGTTGCAATGCCCCATTAGCCTTGTAGAGACATTTTATATATCTTCCTCCCTCTTTCTATGCATTATAAATACAAATGCAATTAGCATTTTATATTCTGACCTACATTTCCCTTTCTCTCTCTCTCTCTCTTTTATGTAATACACAACATTCTCAAGTTTTTTCTGTCATTTTCATTCCCTTTTTAATGGAGACACGCAATTTACTCTATTTTATAAATAAATGGAGAGAGAGAGAGAGAAAGTACAATTTATTGTCTATAAGAAAATCTCTCTTATGTATAAATCAATTGGAAAAAGTTTTCTCTTTTTGAGGGGGTTGTGTGACTTGCAAACTTGTACTGGACACGACAGAGTTATGGTTAATGAATAATAAAAGTTTTTTTTAAAATTGAATATAAAATAATCAGTAATTTTGACAAATTGTATAGGAAATTTGTTCTCAAGTTATTTGAGCAAAATAATTGACGGGTTCGGTGAGTAAAGTTTGGGCGGTCAGAGGGTCGTAAAAGGGAGAATTAATGGAGTTTTGTTTGATAAATTGACCTTATTGACTACCCCTTAATCACTAAGCCCGTCAATGATTTTTTGATAAAAATAACTTTTTTTTAAAATTCATAAAAATTTTTACAAGGCATGCATGATATTATAAATTCCCGTGGAAAATTCCCATACAAATCGACAAAATTACTAATTATTTTATATTTTTAAAATTTATTATTTTGTGAGTAAATAATTAGCAACTAATTAAATTAATTGAAGGATTTTAACGTTTTCAATAAAAACAATTTTTTTGTAGATTGCAGATTTTCAAATGAATTTTCAAAAGAAAGATTAAATTTTATTCAATTCTTTAACTGCAAGTAAATGACTTTGACTTTGAATAAAAGAGTTCCATAATAAATTCTTATTTTAAAATTAAATATTTTAATGAGCTTTTTAATCCCTTAATAATTGGGATTTTTACAGTTGTACAGTTAAATTGTCGATTTATAATAAAAACATTTTAGTCAGTATTGGAATTGTGGAGCCAATTAGAGAGAGAGAGAGAGAGAGAGAGAGAAAGCTTTCACAAAATAAAAAAAAAAGAATACGAAAAAATGTTACTACCAACTCCCCCTCTTGTAAATTTTCCATACTTTCTCTTTGACATTTATTTCAAGTCTAATCTTTTGTAATCTGAGGTTGATGGACTGAGGAAACAATTACAAGTTTTTTTTTTGTGTGGACGACTAAAAGTGATTTGGTACATGGCATGGCTGACCACTCTAATTGTTTTCACATTGCCCTAGACTTTTTTTTCTAGCTTTCTCTATTTTCTCTATTTGACAAACTTCCAACTTTCTCCCATACACATTCCTACACCCACCTCTCCATACATTGAGAATGGACAAAAATAGAAGCCAATTGTACATTTTGAACAAGTGGAAAATTACCAAAAAAAAATATTTAATTTCCTCAAAAAAACTCCCAAATCAACCGACTGACACTCTTGTTACATAGAAAGCAAAGCACATGATGAGAAAAGATGGAAAGAAAATGAGGAGAAAGTGAATGTTGGAATGAGGATGAGGGGGAGCGGGGTAGAGCAAGTGTTAGAAATGGAAGAAAGTTAGAGAAAGAGAAATAATTATTAGAGGTACTTAAGACTCATTAGTAAATTTGTAATTAGGCTTTTCACCGGATGTTCAATGTATGGTTATAATGTTGATCTATAATGAGAATCTCTCTCATTTCAAAATTTTCTTCCGTCACACCTGTACGATTTATGTGTCCTCTAAAAACTTGGATTTATACTATATAGGTATAAGCTTTCCCCCCTCTTTTTGTAGACATACAAAAGTTTATATTCTTGATTGTAATTTACACAAAGATAATAGGCATGGCATTACACCACTCAAACTTAATGACATCCAACATGCTCCACCCCCCTCCTGTACATTGATTATCCTTCATGAAAAACAAAATTCCTTTGGCCAACATTCACTGACTATTCTCCCCCCTCCCCCACTTTCTCTCTTCAAGAAAGGACAGGTAAGAGAGAGGGGGGGAGTGTATTAAGGAGGAGGGGAAAGTCTCAACAGAGTAATTCTGTACAGTTATGGTGGTGACATTTATTAAGTGGAATAACAGTTGGGGAAAGAGATGGGATGAGAGAATAAATGTGAAATTTTAGCATTTGGCAAGTCTCAAAATTGTTCTCACTTTCTTCCTCTTCCTCATCCTCCATTTTACAGTTTCACTTTCTCTCTTGACTCCCCCTCCCCTCCTCAAACAAAATTTTCATTTTGTAAGGCAAGACATTTAAATTAATGTTAAAACTTGTAGTTTGGTAATGACTTGACTCCTTCATTCTAATTTTACATTCATTTCTTAATTCTTATCTTCCACTAATCTCACAAAAAAAACTTGGCTTGGCTTGTTCTCTGGAAAATATTTTGAAAAAAAAATTGAATCTTAGAAAAAATGTCTGTTTTGGAACCCATTTTCTTGTTTTATGCTTGCAAAAAAATTTGTTTTTTACAGATATATAGTGCAATTTTTTTATTGTAAATAAAGAGTACGA
Source organism: Arrhopalites spinosus (assembly GCA_034700945.1). Lineage (NCBI taxonomy): Eukaryota > Metazoa > Arthropoda > Collembola > Symphypleona > Arrhopalitidae > Arrhopalites > Arrhopalites spinosus. Next base: position 43,085 of record JAQIVZ010000265.1, read on the forward strand.
GTAACTTGTACAACTGGAGGTTAGAGTTTTAGTAGTAAAAAAAAATAGGATTTAAAGGCGGATATGACAAAAAAAAAAAAATTGAATTGAGGGGAGTATAAGCCATAACTTTATTATTCTTTTTTTTTGCAAAAAAAATCTACAAAGGTTATGACTACTCTGTGGAGGATGGGAGAGAGAAAAGAGAAAGTTGGGAAATGGAATAAAAATGAAAAATGTTGAAATGTGAAATCTCAACTAATTTCTCTTTCAAGCTCAGCTCACAATAAATCAAAGCTTTTTGAACTACATAAACATATCTCTCCACTTTCTCCCCCCATTTTTTTTGCAATGTTGTGTCTTGTGTTTTGCAATCCAAATTTCCACTCCCTCACTTTCTTCAGTAAACAGTTTATATTTTTGCCATTACTTTTACTCTTTTTTACTACAAGACCAGAGAGCATATGAAATGGGAATTGTATTACAAAAAAAATGAAAAGGCTAATAAGCCGTAAAGAAATTTTCTTTTTTTTGTTGTTGCCAAAATAAAATACACAAGAAATAAAACTTGGGGAGTCTGGCTAAGTACATGACATTGGAGAAAGTGGAGATGGATGTAATAAAGATAAATACCAAACACACTGGCTTTCTACTTTGTGTGTGTGTGTCTGTGTACAAGTTGTACAAGTGTAGGGAAAAGACTTTCTTTTTTTTTTCTTTCTTTTGATTGATGACAAGGAAAAGGTAGGTTGACAGACTTATCATCGTGTCACTGACAATTTCTGACGGTGACTAAAGTCAATCAAACTCTTGTACTACCCACATACTATTTTGACCCCATTTTCTAACTCCCCCTGCCCCTTTTTTTCTGAGGGGAGCTCCTTTTATGGAAGCTCTATTTAATTTTTTGTGACTCTCAAAAAAAATTGACAAGTTGGTGATGAACTGGATTTCAAGCAACTTTTTATTTTTTTACAAGGAGAAATTTTCACCAAATGGTGAAAATGTCAGAAATTTTATTGGGGAATAAATAAAATATGAAAATTAAATCAAATATGAAAATAAAATAATGATTTTTATAAATTAAATATTATTTATATTTTGATTTAGTCTATAAATAAAAAAGTCATTAAATTTGAGTTGTATGATCAACCCTGATAATAAATATATATAAAATTGTCAATTAATTTAGTAATGGAGAATGGAATTCATAATTAAAATCATTGGCCAGGGTCAAATACATCATCAAGTGCTTGATGAATAAAAAAAATATTGACAGGTGATTTTTTGATACATTTTTTTGTGACCATTCTCAACAAGAAAAATTCATATAAAATTTTCATTTATGAAAATAAAAATTCTTTGACCTTGCAATCTATCATAGACTAATGGAGTAAAAAAAAGGGTCATGGTTGATGGCTTGCAATGGAAATAGCAAAAGGAAATTTGAAATTTATGATGACCACATCAATCATTTCTCTTTTTCTACATTTGACATAAAAAGTAATTAAAATTCAAGGTCTTTGTCTTTGTACAAGTGTAAATTCTTTCTCAGAAAATTTATTCTGTCGAAAAGAATTCTCCATTTTTTCATCAAAATTTACCTCCAAAAATATTAAGCTTTGAGAAATGAAATTAAATACATAATAAAGAATTTTAAAATGACCAAAGCGAGACGAGAAGAACAAGAGAGAGAGAGAGAGGAGGAAATTTAATGATAATAAATTAAAAACAAAAACAAAAATTTTAAATTAAACTCATTGATGCACTACACCCTTAAGTACAACTACACCTCATTAAATTTTTCAAAGTAATTAATTAAGTTTTCTCAAATATTGTAACATTCTAAAATACAAAGTGTAGTGTACAAATTACATTGGCTACAGTTCATAAATTTTTTGTAATAATTCTATTTTGTTAATTAACTTTTTTTAAAAATAGAATGCACTCAATAATTTAAAAAAAAATGATCTCATTTTTCTTGACCCTGACCCTGTCTTTTCTGTCTACTTTTTATTTCCGGGAGTCTCGACGGTGGCTTTTGTTGAAAAATGGGGGGGGAGTGTTGGGGGATAAAAAGGGACAGGATTTCCATTTGATTTGGTTGAGGAAATAAATCTAAAGTTGGACATAAAAGAGACACTCTTGAAAATAGTCTTTTGCTCATACTTTTGTAATTAATCGTCCTTCCTTGTTCCAAATGTTACGAAAGTGTGATTCACAATGAGGAGAATGGTAGCCCAAAATGAAGACAAGTTCAACATTGATTAGTTCCGCAATGCCTCCTCCTCTTTTCTCTTCCCACTTTCTCCTCATTTTCTCAAGTCTTGAGTCTGCAATGCTGAAGGAATGAACCACACAAAAAAGTAACGGTAAATTATAAGGGAGGTGGTTCAAACTACAAGTTTCTCTTTATTAGGCATCCCCCTCCATATATCCCATGATTAGCAAAAAAAAACCCAATTACTTTGATCTCTCTAGAGCTCTTTTCTCAAAATGAAAAAAAAATAGAAAGAATTATTTTTGCCTTTGGTTTTGAGAAGGGGTCACTCAATTTTACTTTGATTTTTGTCGATTTATACAAGAAAAATAATTTGGAGAATATTTTAATGATGAATTCTTTACATTAAAAAGATGGAGTTTAAGCTAGAGAGAGAAAGTTTAATGAGAATAAATGTACTTGTATAAATTAATGCTCCAATGTTAAATTCCCTTGGGGAACGTTTGAGTCCAGATCGAAGAATTTCTTGTAAATTATCTCATGTCCAATTAAAAATCTTTCTCCTTTTAGTCCATTTTGAGGCATCCTTCTAATTACAACTCTCCCTCCATTTCCAGTCATTGAATGGCCAAACACTTTCCCTTTTTTGTAGACTTTCTTTTCTACAATTAAAAGCCTTGGATTTTTGGTATAGAAAATGACGAATAAATTGAAAAAATACATCTTTTGTCTCTATATATTGTTGATTTTATTTAAATATTTTCTTTCATTTTTTCTCATGTCATCGTATACAGGTAATAATGACTATTTTCATAGGTATATATATATATATAATATATATAATAATAATTTTATCATGTTTTTTGTTTTTGAAAACCATGTTCCATACATATGTTAAATATGTATTTATTAATTTATATTGTTCGTCATATATTCTTTTTTTTCTCCTTTCTTTTTTATATTCTCACTTTCTCCCAAAGAGTAGAAATCAGTCAAAAATAATAAAAATTAAATAATCCACAAAGAGCGCGACGGATAATAAAAGTAGCAAACGGACATTTAAATATGATTTTCCATTTTCTTTCTTTCTTTTTTTTAAAATAATAATTCATAATTAATCACAAAACCACAACACTTATCACCTTTCTTCAAATCATTCATTCTCCCCTTCATCCCCATTTTATTATAATTAAAATCTTCCTTTTTTTTAATGAAGTTTCTCCTTTTTTTTGTTGTAAAATGGGAAAAAATCTTTTGTTGTTTTTTTTGTTGAATGTTGTGTAATACTTCGGTAGCATCCTTTTTTTATATTTCTTTTGTGCACACACTGGACCTCATTCTTCTTTTATTTTTGTTTTTTTATAATATGCGTTACAATTATACAAATTATTTTTTTTTATTTCTTTTTTCATCATTTTTAATTAATTATTATAATTAAAAATTTACAACTTTTTCAAATGGACAAGAATTTCTTTTTTTTTCTCTAGATTTAATCTAATCTTTATTTTTTTTGGCTTTGGCTGCAGCAATTGACAAAAATTGAAATGAACTTTTTTTTAAATATTTAATATATATAATTGCTGATTATATATATATATATTTTCTTAATGTTTGACTATCTATTTAGTGTCTCGTCCTCATTTCTGTTTTAACTATTAATTTAATTTTAATTATATATCTGCATATTTTATATTAAGTGACAATTAAATTGTCAAATATATTTTGCATGAACAATGGGCATTTTTTATAAAATCTTCTTTTTGCATCTCCTGCAACACCTCACCTGTCTTAATTTTTATTAATTAGACATGCAAATATTTTATTATAGAAACTTGTCTCTATAAACTCTTCTTTTTTTTGTAGACTGTGGTTTTAATTATTATTTATAATTTAACAAATAATTAAATAACAATGGATAAATTATTATTAAATATCAACTTTTTTATCTGTAGTTCCGGCTAACAATAATTTTTACATATTTTGTATAATTTAATATACAATTTTTTTCTCCTATTTATAATTATTTATTTTGTCTAGTTTTAAATTGTGAGTTTAGTTATTTTATTCATGGACTATCAATTTAATTTAAATTCTTCCTTATTTTTCATTGTGGCTCTGGCTACACCTACACTGCGACTGCATTGACATTGATTTTTTTTTTAAAAAAAAGAATAAATTCCTGATTGTTATTTATTAAATTGTTATTTAATAATTTTAATTGAAATATTTTACCCGAATTTCCATCTGTTTTTTATTAATTAAACATTGAACATTTTCAAATTTAAATATTTTTTCATCTTATTGTTTTTTTACATCCCTCTCCTATTTTTATATTTAATCTGTACTTATAAGAGTTAGAGTCACATATTTTTTTGTAACGTTATTAATAAGAGTTGACAATTAACAATAATTTTTTGTGACTCCTATCAGTACACGCGGTTTAATTACCACTAATTGTTTTATTTAATTAAATTTATATAAGTCATTTATCAATCCATTTTTGCTCTCAGGTTTCAGCTTCAGCTCATAAAATTTATTTTAATTAGTCGAATCTTATTCAATCATCCCGCTCTTCACATAATTGTCATACAGATTATGGGATTTAAGGGAAGTTTAACATTTGTGGTTAGGTTTAATCAAATCTATTGCACACATGTCAAAGTTCAGTGTCTTTTTTCTAGATTCACTTTCGAATAATATTTTTATAGTTTATTTTTATTTACTAAAAGCTTCTTTTACATATGACGTTCGTCATGGAAAATTAAACATTGAACTTTGACAGTTAGAGCTCAAGAGGTTAAACTGAAGGTTCCTTCATTAATTTGTAATCTTGAATCATTTGAATTTTTTGGGAAAATATTAATTACAATTTATAAACTTTGTGTAAAATACGACGGGAGAGATTTGTTCAACAAAATAAAATTGATTTTGACTCTATTAAATTTTTTAACAATTTAAATTAAAAAATTGACTCATTTAAATATTTTTAAATTGTCAATATCTTTCTAAATAAAATATATTTAAAAATCTCTCTTCTAAATACAATTTAAAAAATACGTCAAAAAAAATGCTTAACAAATCTAGTCTTTATTTTTATTTAAAAAGAGATTGACATTTCAAAAATATTTAAATCAGTCAATTTAATACTCCGTTGCTGGTAATAATTAAAATTTTGACAATCTTTTAACAACTCTAATAATTTTCAAAATCCAAAATGGACCAAAATAAATTTTCCCGTCTTACAAAATTCACACAAAATTTGTGACTGTGGTTGGTGTCTGTAGTTTAAATTTTAATTAAATATTTTTTTTGTTGGAACTGTTGATTCAATCATACACACAAACTATAAATAATTTAATATTTTCCTTACAAAAATGATCCCATTGGGCTTTACTGCAGTATAAAGTGTGAGTAGGACACACAGACAAACTTCAGTAAATATAATTTAATAATTATTTTATTATTAATTTGACATAATTACTACCTTAATTAATCTAATTTCTTTTGCAATTTATAGTTTTTTCCAATGCCTATCCATATATGTATATACATACACATATGTACATATAGTTTAATTTTTGATTGGCGTGGTTGGTATGATGTGAGTAGTTTAAATATTAATTATAATATATATATATATATTATTTTTCCTTCCTCCCATTCATTATTTAAAGACGATATTAAATATAATAATAGTTATCTATTATAAACGGATGTTAAATGTAATTTTAATAATTATAATAGCCTAAATTATCATTATATATAAGTATATAGTAGTTTCGTTACAATTTGAGGATGAATCGGTTCACGCCCATATCTGTAAGAAAGAGAGAGAGAGAGAGAATAAATAATTAAAAATGGTAATTTAATAATAATTAAAATAAAAATAAAATTACTCTAAGCGTCGAGTCCCAACTGGCAGTACAAAAAGCTGTGCCATCGGGGGAGACTTTTAGACTGGAGACCCTGTTGTCGTGTCCGTAGAGTATTGATATCCGATGACATTTTAGACTATCCCAAACATTAACCGTGTAGTCACTATACCCAGCCAATAGAAGTCGGCCACTGTGTGAGAAATCTACTGAATTCACTCCAAAGATTATCGATTCTACTAAAACAAATCCCCCCCAAAAAATTCATCAATATTAGTCAATAATTATCCCCCACATTTAATAATTAATTTAATTATTATTAACTCTACCTTTTGAGTAAACGGCGATTTCACGGTCTGCCCTCAAGTCGTATAGTCGACACTAGAGAGACAATTAAAATTGACCCGTTTTATTCAAACATTTATTTATCTTTTCCTAGACATCCTTGTCATCACCTCTTTTTTTGTCTCGAGAATAATTAATTGTAATTGAATAAAGACTCTCATTAAGTCTTAAATAAGAGTTGAGGACAATTAAGCGGATATTAGGAGAAAAAACTTTGTGTGTTTCTATTCAAGCTTTTGTCATCATTGTTTACAATTTTCTATTGTTATTCTTAGCATAAGAAATGAAGAGACCAAAAATTTACCGTGGCATCGTCAGATCCAGTAGCTATTGCATCGCCACTAGGGTGAAACTAAGAGGAGAATAAATTAAATATTAAATAGTGGTACATAATAATTTATATATAATTATATTAAATATTATTTATAATTATACTTTCACTGTGTTGATATCACTGTCGTGACCATCGAATGTTTGTACACACTGTCCTGTTCTCATGTCCCAAATCAACGCTTTCTTATCGCAGCCCTGTACATAAAAATGGATAAGACAAACCACAGACATTTAAAAAAATTTATTAAATAACAAGACCGGAAGTTTGAGCATGTCTCTCTATTTTATCAATAAATTCCTCTCCATTTGTACATATTATTTTTTTGTGTGTGTGTGGTCATAAGTCTCGAGGTCAAAAACTCTTTTGTGGGAAAAAGAATTTACTGAATTATTTTGTAAGTACAAAAGAAAAAAAAAGATGAATAAAATTCTTGTTTCCTCCATTATTCCCCCAAATGGATGATTTATTGAGAGAGACATGCCAGTCGAGTATTTTTTGAATTAAAATGATTTGTATTTTGTCATTATGAACATGAACATAAAAATAAAAATGGCTTACAGCAGAGACGAAAGTATTTCCATTTTCTTGAGGAGCCAAGTCAAGGGACATGACGTCGCCGCTGTGACCGTGGAAGCTTTTAATCAAAAAATATAAAAAATAATTGAGTTTATTTGAATTTAAACAATTAAATTTTAAAATGGATTATAATAATCTTTTTCTCTCTCTCTACCTTTGTAATCTCGAACCAGACTCAACGTCCCATAACGCACATGTGCTATCACCACTACCACTCAAGATCTAAAAAAAAATATTAATTGTATTACATAAAATGATGGTAAACTTTTTTAATTAAATTAAATTGATTAAATTTAGTGTTGTTTTTTGTTTTAACTATTTTTTAATGGGTTTTACCTGATGGTCTGAGTTAGGAAGGAATGTACAACAGGCAGTGTAAGAAGTGTGAGTACCCACAGGTTTTTTCCTTTGTGTCGCATCGTCCTCCAGGGAAAGTGGATATACTGTCACTTTGTTGTCCAAGCCACTACAAAACATTAATTAATTTGTACATTTAAAAAATTGTATTTAATTTTTCAAACCAATTTACAATATTCCACTTTGGGTAAAATACTAGTTTATTATTTAACATTTCTAGAGATGAACATCTTCATAATTTTAAAATGGCAGACAACCATCACAAGGTAAGGCTATTTACAAATTTAGCATCTCCGTACCAAAAAAAAAAAGATTTAATGTAAACAGTCTCCACATTCCTCTCACCTTTCCATTCACACTAGACAACTGTCTACAGTCTTTAGACAGTTTTTTTTGTATGTGTGTGTGTATACATTACATAAATAATGTTTGTTTGCCATTTTGAACATAATTAATTTTTTCTTTTTCATAATATTTTATGGTACACTGTTAAATTCTCCTACTAAATATTTTTGTACAGTTCCTGGAGTAAAAAAAAATTGGGATTTTTTTGTAGAGATAAAAAAAAGGATGAGACTAACCCGCAAGCGATCACAGTTCCAGAAGGACCATAGGAGCAGGCCATGACCCATGTGGTGGGCATGGCCAATGCATGCTCTTTATTCGTCGTGAAAGCATCCCAGATGATGAGCCTTCCATCCTGTGGACAAGAACAAACAAGTCAACAACAAGTCCACCCAAATTTGTGTACTCAAACTCAAATAATGGAGGGAGAGAGAGAGGCAAGTAAGTTGGACAACAACACATTGCAACTATTCACCTTCTGTCCATTTTTTACAGTAGCCAGACTCTATTTTTTCTCATTCGTGAAAAGGCTATTCGAGAAAAGTCATGGGGCCTGGCTCGTAATAGAAAAAAATATTTGGCAACTACTGGAATGTTCTTTTGTATGTACATGCGGGTTTTATTGTGGTTTAAGGGCTAGTTTATACAAGGGAGAGACTATAAGAGAGAGAGAGAGATTGCAAAGAGAGTCGACGGGGGTTTCTTGTAGACGTCAATCAGGTGAAATAAAATGCACTCTGCTTGATTAAACAAAATGTACAGTGAGTGAGACAACGAGTGTTGAATTATGGGAATTACATAACATTCTAAAAAATTAAAACTTTAAATGTGTACAACCCAAATCAAAAAACTTTCTTCTCCTTTCTCTTTTTCAATTTCTTTGTCCAATTAAATATTCATAGATTGTTTTCTTATTTCAATAATTTTGGTAATAAATAAATAAAAAAAATACCTGGGACGAGGAGACAACGTGACGTTTGTCTTGAGACCAATCCACACACAAAACTTTCCCTTGATGTCCCTTGAGTACCCTTCTTGGCTTGATTGTTAACTGGCCCACATTTTCCAGACGTTGAGCTACCGTCGAGACTATTAAAATAAAAGAAGAGAAACACAAAAGATAATCAAAAAATAATTCACATTGAAACTCCAACCCTTATTTAATTAGCTTATTAAATATCTCTACCAGACAGTCATCAACATCGATTTCATGTAATTAAATATCATTCTCTCTTTTCCTCCATCTTTTTCTCTATTATAATTATAATAAACTAATCAAATCCCCCCAAAAATTAATTGTGTTAATTAAATACACGTGGAGATTTTTTTTTATACAAAAAAAATAATTATTTTTTTATAATATTTTCCCTCAAAATCTTTTTTGGCTACTTAGCAAAATGTCGTTGTAAATTAGAGTCTATTTTTACAAAAATAGTTGACATTTATTTTGAGAAAGATTTTGTACATGTGTTGGGCTACAAATATAGCCCAAAAAATTGGGTTGGGCAGAGTGCCAAATTACACAAAAAATTTGACAGGGTCTCATCAAATGGACAAATAATTGTTTGATTCATTACTTGCCAATCAGAATTTTTGAACAGATAGAATAAATCATCTAGAAATAATTAACAATTAAAATATCAAATAGAAATAAAATGTTTTTAAGAATTAAAAATATTTGAAAAAAACTATTTAATTTAATAAAAGAGACTGGAAAAAAATGGAGTGACAGTGAAAGGAGAAAAGTATTATTTGAAAAAATGGAGGGAGGGATGGGGGTAATGTTCAGGAATGTTTGTGTGGTTGTCAAAGCTGTCAACGGGACGGAATTGACACTAATCGTTGGATATGTACATACATATATTACATATATACCATTATGTGTTTTTTTATATAGAAAAAAGAGGACTTACGAGCAACATCATTTAGTTTCTGTCTCTCCTCCTCTAACTTGGTCTTGAGAGCCTCAGCTTCTTTAGCAAGAGCTTCGATACTTTCAGCCGGTGTGTCAATCTTTAAGCTTAAATCAGCACTCACTATTGAAAAAAAATAAAAAATAAATTATTAGTTCTCTCTCAGGTTATACAAGGTACAGGTATTGTTATATAGGAGAGATGTTCTATTTTTATCACAAAAGATTCGTTTCTCTCTCTCTCTCTATGACTATGACAGTCTACAGAACATATAACATTATTTAATGAATGTCCTCCGGCCCTCTCAATTCCTCCTTGTCAAAAAACTTAAAATGATCAGAGAATGAACACACAAGAGCCCCTTGACTCTTTAGTGTGATGGATAATTAGTCCTTGTTTTTTAGTGTAAAATTTTGTATAAGAATTCTATTTAAATCAAGTGTTATAATTAATTTAATTAAAATATTAAAACTCTTACTCCTGACACTCTGCGTTGGTGGCTGCCAAGACTCCTGGATTGGATTCCCAATTGTCACCTGGATCGTAATTATGAAGTTAGTCTGAACTCTGTTCAGAGATACGGACTTGACCAAGAAAAAAAAAATTATTTTATTTTTTCAATCTCAAACCCTACTCTTGAGTAGTACAGAGAGAAATTAATTATCAAATGGAAAATATTTTAATTTCACAAATTTTGACAATTCACTCCCACACTTGTAGTTGTGTTTTTTATTATTTTTTTTTGAATCTTTTTTGTATTTAATTTTTCGTGGGAGATTGAAGATGATGATGATGACTTTAAGTCATCAACATCTCCCCCACAATCTTTTACTGTTATTTTTTTTAAATTGTCTCTCTTTTTCAAGAACAAAGTTATAAGTTCAAAAAATCACATTCACAATATTTAATTTGATCAAGTTGAGTTTTTTCCCCAAAAAAAGGAAATTGGGAGATCACCAAGGTGGACCACAAGGTGAAGAAGAGTCAATTAAAGTTCCATTAGGACACATGAGTTTTAATTTGAGAGTCAATGATGATAAATTAGTAGTATTTGTACTCCATGTAAAATATTGAGGAGTTGGATAAGAAAATTGGGATTGATTTGTTGTTCTCAATTGTGAGGGAGATGAGGAGGATGGAGTGGTGGAGGAGGAGGAGGAAGTAGTAAAAAAATTAAAATCTTTAAAAGCAATCATCCCAATTCCAATGAATATGATGGACAGGAAAAATACGACTAAATTCCTCTCCTCTTAATCCTAACGATGACGGCGGGGGAGACCAAGTCAAGAAAGTTGGCGTTGGCACAAAGTTTGTTGAACGTGTTTGCATATTTGTAGAGTCCACATGGAGTCCCCCTCAAATAAATTTCTTGATTAACGTCATTAAAATATTTTATTTCTCAAATCAAACGTCACTATCCAACAAAAATTAATCCTGTGTCAAATTAAAATGAACAAACGATTTGTAAATTGGAGACATGTTGTTCAATTTTTTGACTTTTAAATTTCACTCATTTTCTCCTCTTTCACTTTTTTTGAGGACGGAGAGAGAGAGAGTTGTCCTCCCTTTTCTCTTGAGATGAAATGTTGGTGGTCCAGGAAAAAGGGGGATGTGACGATTGTAGAGAAAGAGAGACCAAAGGTAAAGCTGTTGTTGATGTTACACAGAGAAAGAGAGAGACAGAGAGAGTAGGAAGTAACTAGGAGTAGCTTCGTCTTGTATTAAATATAATTCGTAGAGTGTCTCTCCGTGTACACTTTACTTGTATGTCTGTACAGAGCACGAGAGAGAGAGAGATTTTTAACTCATTTGATGGGATAATTAAGAAAAAAGTTTCCAGTGAGTGGGATCTTTATCAAAATAAATTTGATTTTCCTTGGAAAATTTAATGAATTTTATACTATGGGCTAGAGCAAATTGGGGAAATTCTCAAAGGTGGAGGCAAGTGACATGTGTAGATACTCGGGCGTGCCCATTCCTTGCAATCGATTGCAACTTCCAAAGGATGTGGTTCGGCTCTCTCCAGCCCTCTCTCTCTCTCCTATAAAATAATATATCTTGAGTATAAAATACTATAACTATAGTTAGTTCTCAAAAAACTCTCAGTCAACTTTGGTTCCTCCATTTCCTATAAACTTAATCCGTTGATATATATATTATTGTAATATACACAATTTCTCTTATAACTTTCCAATTCTCTCTCTCTTTTGTGTGTATATCCATTTTTGAGTATATCTGTAGTTTAGTACAGCTGAAACTATCCATAAAATGTGCATTTACCTCGTCACATAATGAATATGTAGCCATGAGTCAAGAGTCTCCTTTTTCTTGGTCTTCTTCTTCTCCCTCTCCAACAACCGGAAGATCCGAATGGGCCAACTTACGCTCTCTTTCTCTCTCTCTTTTAACATACATACACTCCATTTATTTCACATTTTAGCCCGTATAGTCAACATTTTGGGCTATGAGAGTAGCTTAACGTATCTCAATGATGAAAAAGTGAGCTATGCCATTTACTCTACGTATATTCTCTCTCTCTCTCTCTCTCTCTTCGAGAACATGGAAACACAATCTGAACTATATATAGCACACTTTTTGACATGTACATCCAAAGGGGTTTCAAGAGAGCAAAAAAAACTGTTGAGGCGACTGGTTGGTGGCATATTATATTGCCTTTCTTTACCGTAATTTAACTAATTAAAACCCTCGGCATTTAACATTAATGTCAAGAGATGAATTTTTAAGTCTTGAGGGTTTTTTTATTTTATTTTTTTAACACTTTTACGCTCTTTGGGCTCCTCCAAGTGCTGACAGCAAAAGAGCAGAGAATATTTAACTTGAGTGCCTTGACTTTCTACATAAAAAATTGTTTCCACAACCCGGCAAACTACCAAAACTTTTTTTTTTTTTAAAGTAGTTATTGAAAGTATGTAGAAATGAATTAAATAAAAATGAGAATTTTTTGATTAACTGGATTATTTATTTATAATCATTTTTCAATCCGCTCAATATAATAACTGTTTCATATAATATAATTTTTTTTTCATCTTCATCTTCATCTTCAGATCCTCAACAAATAACAACGTAGGATGTATAGAATTCTATATTACAACAATTTGTAAATATGTGATTTTAATATCTTAAATTTATTTTTTTTCTTATTTCTTTATATCTTTAAATATTATAATTAAATATTAATTTTAAATTGGGTTTGAGATTATTTCATTCGAGATTCATATATTATATATTTTTTTGTATTACTATAATGACTCTTCAATTACAATAACAATGACTATATTTTTTTTAAAACCATTCTTAATTATTATTTTAATTAAATGCATTCCAAATTTTATGATTCAAGTTTAAATGACAAGAAGCAAAAAATCAGTGTACTGACTTTTTTTTGTCAAATCAACAAAAAAAAAAGATTCAAAGTGTAGAGAGATATGCTGCATTGCATTTACTAAATTATTTTTTTCACTTGAAACTCAAACTGCACATTTAAACCAAGATCAAAAAGATAGACAAGGAGCATAAAATGGTAAAAGGTACAAATATACACACTCAATTACTTAATTAAAGGTAACTATACATTATAATCCATCAGCAGTTGTAGTTTCTTTTTTTTCTCTCTCTCTATAACAAATTAATTAAGGTACAGAATCATCATTACAATTATTTTTCACAAAATGACTGAAAACCTTTCTCTTTTTTCCCCATTTAAATTATTTTATTACTGTAATAAATTATTATTATTTTTTTAAAAAATACTATTCATGACCTCTTGAAATGCTGCTCTTGTAATTTTATCCTCTTTTTGTCATTTATTTTGTGTTCTTTTTGTTGACAGATTCAGTATTCAGTGCATGCCTAAAATTAATATTTTATGTATCTGTACTAGACATTTAATTCACTGCACCATTAACCTTTTTCTTTACAGTTCACTTCGTCAGCTTGATTTGTGTCTTTCAAAATTATTAGGATTTGTTAAACTTTTTTCAAAAAAACAAATGAAAAATAATTCCCTTTCACCAGATATAAATAAATTAACAATTTTATAGTTTTCAAGTTTTCAAGTCCGAATAAAAGAGCGTTTTTTGTATTTAAGATTACAATTAGAGAGAGAGACAAGATAGGGGTTAAAAATTTTTAAATTAACAATAAATCTCCAACACATTCACTTTACCTGAAAGTCATACCTCAACAATTGATTTTTAAGTAGACTATAAATATACTATAAATTTTTTTTATTAAATCTATTGACTCTCTCTATAAGTATAACACACATAGTTCTTTTGAATATTTTTAATTTAATTAATAATAATATGCATTATCTTTTAAAAATTAATTCAACGGCCATATACTCCCATCATCAAGTCAATAGTAATTAATTATTTTTTTTATAAAGAATCATTTTGACTATAGGCTCATGGTAATATTTAATTAATTAATAGTTGATTACATTCTTCTCATTTTTGACAGTGGCAAGACTTGTCTTTCCCCCAGTGTACTATTGTTGACTGTATAGTATTTAATGTACCTAATATAATTAATTATTAACTCGAATGACAATTAAAGTATTATTTTTGATTTCTTCTACGCCCCTCCCTCTACTTATAATTTTTTTAGTACATTGTATTTCATAATTTCTATAATCATCATTTTTATATTCGTCTAGACAATTCGTAGAATGTCAAAAATTTTTTTAACCTTTTTCTCCCTTCCATCTTTTTCCCTCTATTTCATTCACACTTTTTTTTATTAATCTAACTACTATATTTAATTATTCCCTATAATGTCATTCCCTCGTCTATCAGTAGTATAGTATGTAGTAGTACAATTATTTTATTTTGACAATTTCTAAATATTTTTAAGACACAAACACCAAGTGACTAGAAGCGCTATGTAAAGTTTTTTTTCTTTCTTTCGTATTAGAGAATCCATTGTAAGTCTCTCTATACAAATAACTTATTTTAATTATGGATCATTAACTTGACTCCTGTAACTCGTTTCATCTTAATTGTATATTTAAATAATAGAGAAAATAATAACAAGTTTCATTAGAGGCAAAAAAGCAACATCTCTCATTAATTCATTCACTGTTGAACCCACTTCTCCCACAAATTGATCAGATTTGTATGACCACAAAAGGTTTGATTATTGCGAATATCATTTTTTATATAACGTTATTTTAATTATATATATAATTTAAGTACATTACTATTTATTTATAAATTATGAGAGAAAGATTTTTTAAACAGTCTACATTCCAGAAACGAAGACCATTCACTATTTCGTTTTCTCCCAATTTTACTCTTTCCTTATTTGGACATTTAAAACTCTACATTTATCCATGACTTTACTTCTTTTATACAATTTTTTTAATTAATTATTTAACTGACTAGTTATAGTTGCAAGGAATCTAAGGTTTCTTTTTTATATGTATTTCTATAGGTATATTATGTCGTGTTCCTTTCGGATAGCATCCATAAAATTCGAGATATTATTTTATAAGGTATAGGGTATTTATTTTGTATTATTTTAATTTATAGCAAACTCAAATAAATACGTAGACAATACCAACTTGTGTGTCATTTTCATTAGTTTTATAACAATTTTAACAAGATTTTTACAATTTCTTGTTTTCATACTTGTGTTCAGTGACCTTTTTTTTGGCAACTGCCACATCAATATTTGATGACCCCTTGAGTGAGATTACTGATTACTCATGTAAAAAAGAACAATTTTTTTTCACAGTTAAACAACAATTATGTGAGACATACTATTTAAGTATACAATAATTATTTTGACGGGGATTCGAGAGGAAGAAAAAACATTTAAATTGACAAATATGTAACAATTAGCAATTATACTTTCATTTTTGTAGCAACATGTATAGGTTATGTGTTTATGTGTAGAATAATAAACTATAAGTTATAATTTTACGACATCGACAATATTTGTTCTTTTTTTCTCATTTTTTAAGTGTTTTTTTTTTTAAATGACAAGCTGTTTTCTTTTATCTTTTGTTGTCGTTGCTGTATATTCATTTTTTGTAATTAATAAATTTAATATATTTTAATAATGAGAATGAGGTATTATTATTTTCATATTTCCCTCACCCTTTCTCATCAGGCTATATAAAATCTAAGGCTACGAGAGCATGACTCATGATGAGATGAGTTAGAACTCGTAATATAATAGTAATTATTTTTTAAAAAGGTACTGAACAATTTTTTCTTTTCTTTTTTTTTCTTTTTTTTTGACAACAACAACATTGAACGTAAACAGTCGATCTTCCTCATACTTGACTTACAATTGTAATATTTTTTAAAGGAAGGCAGTGTAAATGTCTCCTTGGTAGAATTTTTCAATTCACCAAGATTCTATATAATAATATTAAATATTATATATATATAATATTATATTATGAGATTGAGATTTTAATTAGCATTCAATTTGATATTGAATTACAATTAAATTCAGATAAATGTTGGAACATATAGAGTAGTGTGAGAGTGTGTGTGTGTATGTGTATGTGTGTTGTATGTGCGTGTATGTCTACACTTTGGGAAAACACAAAAACAGCTTGTAAACTTTTAAATATAACCTAGTGAGATGCCATTATTTTGAGATGAAGGAATGGGTTTCATTTTTTTAGGGACAAAAAGTCATTAGGCCAGAAAAATCCCTATTGATCTGAATACTGCGAGGATGAGACTAAATTTAAAAATTGTTTGAATAATATAATATATATTTACTATTTTAATATATATTTTTTAAATTAAAACGAATCCGTGTTATGCAGACGTTTTCTTTGTTTTTCTTAGGTTTCTCTTCTCTTCTTTCTCATTTTGTGACCACAATTAATAATTAATGAACAAATTACTGGTCAGGACTTCCATCCGTGTCACTCTCTTCCAATTCTTGCTTATTTCGTCTTTTCTCATAACAGACAATTATAATGCAGAGTACTGCTACCTCACCACAAATTCCCAAGAATGGCCACAGAGGCAATAATTTGTCTACAAAATTTAATATTAATTTGTAAAACTCAATCTTACATTATTATTTTCATCATATTGATAGAATTTTCTTTGTACCTTTGACGCGGACGTAGAATTTGTAGTTGTACGGAGATCCTTTGTGATCCACCTCACATTTGTACTATAAATAACATCAAAGAAATATTACATTAAATATATTAAAATAATCAAATCATAACAAAAAAAATTGAATCAAAGATTATCAAAAGAAAACTTTCAACGTACTTCGCCCCTATGATGAGGTTCAGCCTCTAGATAATCAAACCAGTGTTCACTTCGAATCACTACTTTGGCATTGTCCAATACCGTCCTGTTTTTCTCATTCTTGTAATCAGGGAGAGCCATACCATCTACAAAAAAAACAATAATTAAATTGTATCCAGAAAATGAGTCACAATTATATTATTATTATTTTAACCTAGTCTGTTAAAAAGAAAGTGAAAACTTGCCCTTAAAAAATGTCATTTTCAAAGTACTGGCTTTCTCATCACTTCCCAGTCCCGAAACATTGCAATAAATGTGTAATGTATTGCCTGCAATAACCGTGATGGTTTTATGCCCTTTGTCAAAAAGACGCCCCTCCTTTGTTAGTCTCTCAACCTTGAAAACTTCTATAAATTCATTATAAAGAGACAAAAATACATATTAATATCCCCAATTTAAATTCAATTAATTATCAAAAAAAGAGAAAAAAAAATATATATATTAAAATTGCCATCAATGTACATCAACACGACATTTTGTTAAACAATCAAAAGCTTTGAATAATAATAATAATAAATATAACAAATTAAAACTTTGACAGCTTTAATTAATATCAGTGAAAATACCTGAAAATGAAAGTATAAATGTAAGGTGAAAACTTAAACTTAAAAATTCACATGTATTTTTGAAATTATTTTGTTTAAAAAAGCAAAATGTAAGTAAAGTAAGTACTACATTCTCTTTTTCCTTAATTTTTTCTTGTAGTTAAATCTCACTTCAAAAAACAGTGCACATAGAAGTTAATTTAGAAATATTGGTATTTAGTTAGTTAGTACCTATGTAGTATTTAGTTAGATACAGTCTATCGATGTTATCAAAAGGTATGAATACACTGAACGAATACAGATTAAAATTTAAGAAAAAACATTAAAGAGATTACATTTAGGTCCTCTACGTCTTGGGGACATAAAAAGCCAAGGGTTGAATAAGTAGAAGATGGATAAAAAGAAGGAATTTAGGTAGGTAACACATTCTGTACTTACAGGGGACACAGTACAAAATAAATTGGGACTGTGTCGTAGGTATACTTGTCAACTTGTAAATTACAATTATCAATTCATTTTTATAATTGTCCGAATAGTTTCACATCTTTTAATTGTGTAGTCAAACTACAACTAGTGCATAGTACTAATTGTGTTTTTTTAAAAGAATGTAGTGCTCAAATTTAAAAAAATTAAAATATTTTTGAACAAAAAGTATCACTGAATGAGAAAGTATACAACGAATATATATTTAGAAAAATTAAACATGTATTTTTTTTTAAAAAAAAAAAAGACATCAACGTTATATAACAGCAGCAAAAATGTAGCCGTAGCATGGAAACAAATATTGAAAAATCGGCGTGAAATGTAAAAAAAGCAAGCTATGTGCAAATTGTGGAATATTTAAAATAAATAAAAAAAGGGAATAATTTGTTTTGGTTGATTTGTCACAATACAATACAAAGGTAGGGGCTAAAATATATTCCTACTTTTGTTGACGCCGTCCTCAGTATCGTTTTCCATGGTTGACCGCTTGAATCTCTTTATTTGCTCTATTTCGTTGAATTAGTAGTAGTAGTAGAAGAAGAAGAATTCGTGTACAAATTGGATGACCAGAATGAAGGACGGAAATAAAGGAATACAAAGTTACATTTTAATGGATACTGTTTACAAAAAATTACTACAGAGAGATTAAATTTCAAATTCTACAAAAACAAGAAAAAATCTGTCGTCAAGAGGTGATCACAAAACTTGTAGGTAAACCAAGTTAGTTTTATGTAATGAAAAATTACACACTGTATAAAATCTCAACATAAAGTAACGAACACACACACTGGGATTAAAAAAAACTCATAGACTGGCACTGACTATTTAAAGGATGTGATATATATATATATATTTAACAAAGGTCACTAGAGATGGTTCGAATTGGACAAACTGTCAATTGTGTTGCAGCCACTTATATTAAATGACAAGGACAAGCTGCGCTTCCGGATACTCGCACCGTTTTAATCGCACGCAGTAGAATCCCCTAAATTAAATTTTCTATTTCTACTCTGAATGTCATCATCATCATGATGGTTGTACTATCATTTTTTTACTCAGACAGAGTTGAGTTTATATTGTGGCCACTAATTTTCCCGTGACAGGTATTTGTTTACCCTTTTATTCTGGTATTATACTGTTTGTATGTATACCCGGTTAGTATTACTGACTGACATAGTCCATTGAATTGGAGGAAGAAGAAAAAAAGGTAAATATTACAAGACATTAAGGTATGTCTTGTACAACAACACAACTGACTCAAGTTTGTGAAAAGTTTTCTACCTGTCTACACTCCGTGACCTGGTTCTTGTAAGATTTATGAGATTAAAGAGTTTCCTGTTCTCTCTCATCCTTTATGTACAGAGTTAAGCTGCTAAAGGGACTAATGAAACAACACAATTGTGCCAGCCATTACTCTTTTAATTTCTAAAGCGTTGTTATAAAGACATCACGTATTACACCTCGTCATCAGTTTATCTTTAATTGTTCATCTTCCTAAATTGAATCTTTATGTGTGTGTGTTTACATAGATATATGTCGTCATTTGAAGTTTGCATTAAAATACTGATTAGAAGGAGAATAGTATTTCTGAAATTCTATTCAAAATTAAATGAAAGTAATTTATAATTATTTACCTTGAAGGACTATTGTTGTTCCAAATGCTGCAGTTCTTGAGTCACCCATCTCTGGATGTGAAACACAAGTGTAGGGACCAAGATCTTCGGCCCGAACCCATGGAAAAGTCAAAGTCACCTGTTTTGTTTTGACTTTTACAGTTCCATTGGATACATCTTCATTAACCACATTGGATGTACAAGGAGCATCTCTTTGGCGACTAAAGTCTTCTTTAGACTCGTCTGGATCGGGTTTCTTTTTCTTTTCCGAACAAGGGGCTATTGTTAGTTCTTCTTTTTCTTTGTCATCACCTTTAACCCTGTAAATATTATTAA
This sequence comes from Arrhopalites spinosus, assembly GCA_034700945.1. NCBI lineage: Eukaryota > Metazoa > Arthropoda > Collembola > Symphypleona > Arrhopalitidae > Arrhopalites > Arrhopalites spinosus. The sequence goes on from JAQIVZ010000265.1 coordinate 63,314, forward strand.
TTATAGTAATTATTAGAAATTGAAATCCACGATTGTTCTAAATGTCAAATATTAAATGTAATCAACATAGCTTATATGTCAACATTAAATGGAGAACATACCAGGCAATTGATTTGACGTTGTTTGCCCAACACTTGATTTTTGCTGTGCTCTCTTTATTAGTATATTTGACCAAATGTCTGTCTATATGGCTACTGCCTGCGGTTTGTCTTTGAACTATATCGCCATCCACACGAGGATTTTCACCTGTAAAAAGATTACCAAAATAAAATTATTATCATTCATATTACTTATATAACTGCATCAAAATTATGCAATTATTGATTCCATATTATGTATTGAATTCGAAACATAAACATTATTACACGACTTAAATTAGAACATTCATCTACACAACTAAAAATGTATATTATGCGACAAATTGTCGCCGACAATAGAATAAATTATCCTAGGAACACATCTTTATAATTATGTTAATATGTTTACAGAATAGTTCGTAAAGTTAATGCGTACATTTACGAAATAAGTAACTCTTTACAATCATACAAATTAATAATGTCTCAAAGTATTTTGAGATTGACAGCTCATTTATATTATTTTGTCTCATGGACATACAGAGGAAAATAGAATCAGCAGTAAATCAGCAGTAGGTTACATAATTATTTCACACTTTTTTATGTTAAGAAATGTTTCACATGTTACAAGAAGAATAAATATCAATAACAAGAAAGAGACAAGTCGTCAACTAAAAGATACTAAAAGAAGAATAGAATCATCTAAGAAGAAATATTATTACTAGTACATACTCCAGTGGTTATTTCAAACACAAAAAATATATTTCTTATCCATTATGGATATGAGACTGACTGACAATTTCAAATGAATAAATTTTACCGAAAATTACTAAAACTTTGACCCCCGTATTCGGATTGGGATTACCTAATATAAAATAAATCATCATTACATTCAGTATGTATTTTTATCAGTACCTATTGTATATTCAAGAACAAAATAATTGAGTTTTAAATAAACTTTTTTGACTAATATGTCACATCAAGTCACATGAAAGATAGTAAAAAATGGCCTACAATTTATTGACCTGATGAACTCAAACAATGATTAAATTACCAGGTGATCTTTCTAGACAGGGTGAAGTACACTTGTACTCTCCAGAATGTAGTTTGGTAGCATTATAAACTTCAATTTCGGTGAATATTTTGCCATCCCGAGCTGGTTTAGTGTCCACCCCAATACCCAATTGATCTTGAAGCACGTCACTTATTTCTCGTCCATTTAAAGTCCATTTAATGGAGTGGAATACATTCACATGGCAGGTCATCATAAATGAACTGCCTTCTTTTATAACTACATTTGTTGATTCTAATTTATCTTTATCCAAATCTTCTCCAATATAATTAGGGGTACAACCTTTGTTAAAGTTTATAAATGAAAGTAAAACAAAAACAATAACATTTTTTTACATTTAAGTCATCTCATTGTGTGATTTAAACTGATTACAATTTCAAATCAACTCTCATACGTAATTCTAGATAAGGTAACAAATAAATTAGCACTCCATGTTCTATTATGTTAATGACATATATATGTATAATAATATCAAATATACATATATCTACAACATAAAGATATTTATAGTTTTAAAGTTATTTTACAAGATTATATTATACGCAGAATATGACTCATCCCAATGGTCTGGTATATTTTTACATAACATACATTTAATCACAATTATCAAGTTATTCTAGTTGATGTAATACTTTAGTAAAAATTAGATGAGAATAAAAATATTTAATGTAGTTTTGGTTCTTACCTGCGGCATATGAACTTGATGCAATTAAAATAAATATACACGTGGTGGCAACAAGATGATTAAAAGTTTTCGGCAACAAGAAAATTGTATTGACATTGGCAAGAATTCGTTCGATAAAACCCATTTTGATGAAGATTCTGGATGTTCTTCTTGAATCACAAAATTTGCCTATCTATAAACTATTTTATTGATGGCCAAAGTGGGCTACAAACTAAAATCCCTCAAATCACCAAACAAAACAAAATTAAAAGTTGAAGTCAATTTAAAAAGTGATTTGTGAAAGGCATTGTTAAAACGACTGAGACAAGAAAAGTGTCACAGGCTTAATATAAACTGCAGATCTAACAAGACTGGCAAAATCCGGGGACGGGATTTTTCGGGAGTTTCCTTTTTTTTCGGTGAAATCGGAGTTTCAGTCACAGTTCACAGTCCCCACCTGCCGTCTCTTGATCCTCTCGCCCGAAATTTGAAATTTTTCCGACTTTTTTTTTCTCATTTTTAATTGTCGCATTTAGCTAAATACACACGTGTGTTAATGGCATTAAGATCATCATTAAAACTTTTTAGTAGGACAGGAATTTGTTGCCAATCTTCTCCTCTATGTAAGTACCATTTAAATTAAATGATTTAATCATGACCCATCTTTTAAGATTACATCATTTTTTAATTTCCATTTAATTTTTTTTTACAGGGAGACTTCAGGATCGCAGAACTCTTTTCACATTAAGGACTAATATCAATAAATTAGGGACATGTCATCAACCCTGTAAGTTTTTAACTTAAATACGTATGTACGTGCTACATGAAAAAGATAATTGATGTTTTGATTTCAACTTCTATTTTTATAGGGAATCTACAAAGTCGTAGTAGGACTCTTTTTACAACAAATATTTTAAGGACTGATATAAATGAAGACTCAAAACAACAATTAGGAACTATTGATGGCGTTCCAAAATTGTATCTTAGTTTTACATGCACGTGAGTCATCATTATTAAATATTTCATTTAATTTCCATAAAGGGAATACTTAATATTTTTAATTTTGTTGATGTCAAAAAAGAAGTATTTTATTTTATTGACACTTTCCTCTCTTTGTAGGGTTTGTTCTGGATCAAATTCATACACAATTTCAAAGCAAGCATATTCCAAAGGAGTAGTCATTGTCACTTGTAGTACCTGTACAAATAATCATTTAATTGCCGACAATTTGGGTTGGTTTGAGGACGTCGAAGGGAAGAATATAGAAGAGATAATGGAAGGTAAAGGAGAAAAAGTGACAAAATTTATTGGATCTAACATTAAAGAAATAATACCAACATGACTTCAAATTATTATTAGGTAATGTGATATTCTATGAGATGTGATTTTTAAATAAATATTACCTTGTATCAAAACAAGTTTTTTTATACTACAAATTTTTCAAATTATGTGTAAATACCATGCAATCATTGTACAAAAAAAATTTATCAAAATTTTTTACACAAAAATACAATATTTATTTTTTTAACCTATTGACCTCTTTACATTCAAATAAGGAGCAACAATTTTATTTTTTTAACAAAAAAATTGGACAATTTTACACAAGTATAGGTAATGCATTCTATACATTTTTTTGCAATTTGCCCTTTTCTTCGTAATATATACTATTCCAGTAGAACCTACCCAGAAAGTTTCAAAAAAAAGGGCCCAGGAATTTTTCGTCAATTTTGCTAATATTATTTGTCTAAAGATACTATAATGTTCTAATAATATTTTGTAAGTAATCTATAAAAAAAAAGATTTATTCAAAAAATAGTACATCCTATAGATTCAAGGTCGTACAATAATTTAGCGTTGACACAATTATAAAGAATATGTAGGCAAAGGAGTACTGTCAATCTGTCTGACTTTATGGCGCGTGGTGGAAAAATGATTACAAGTACAAGTAAATAGTATGATTCTTGAAAAAAGAGTTCATTTTTGAAGTAAGAGACACTCAATATATCATCCCTGTGTGTAGATTACATAATAAATAATAACAAAGAGTATTGAGGTGAATGAGGCCACGCACGCGAAAGACAATAAAAGATTTAGCCATGTTTACGGGGGAGAAAAGAAGAGATGTCAATGTTACCATATAAATTGGGTCACCAGGGTTTTTTTTTGTTTCGATGTGATTGAACTCATTTCCAAGTTTAGGTCGATTGAGTCCGCACGTGGCGACAAACCTCTCCAGTCCACTAGAGAAAAATGGTCATCTCACCGGCCACATAAAAGTGAATACTATGACATACAACGGTAGTAACCGACTTTTGCATATCAATACATGGAAATGTGTGCTCACGCACTCAAAAAACCCGAAAAGCATAACAATTTCCTCTGTACATAGCTATAACCATTCACCTTCGCTTGGGCACAACACGCACTTCTTGTATTTCCCCTTTTATTATTATTTTGACACTTACACACACTAAAACTCTCTCTCTCTTTCGCACAAGAAAAGAAATATTTTTAAAGTTCAAGTTCACCAATCTCGCTGTGTTCTAAAAAAAATTAAAATTATTAATTAAAAGTTAAGAAATATAATATTAAATATTTTTTCAAATAAAATTAATCTGTGATGAAAATATTGGGAGATGTTGTGCTCAAAACTCAATCTCTCATTTTACTCGTCTTACTCAACCCCATTGGACTTTTTACTCGCGTCACATCAATTCCTCAATTTTCAACTAAAGTGGAGGACGATCTAGGGAAACAACAGTACAGGGAATTGACCACAGAAATAATTTTCTCACTTCAACAATACTCTTTAGGTAACAATATCTTCACGGCTGACACAGACGTTCATGATCAATTGGGTCATTTGGATGGCAAGAAAATCCATGAAAAATTAATTCCGGCTGTTGTATTTGGTAAGACATTTAAAATTTTATTATAATTTTAATTTTTTACAAATCATATTAATTATAAATTAATTATTTTAAAATTATTAAATTTATTTATAGGAAAGAAAAAAGCCCCAACAATTCCTCTACTCCCACCATCAACAAATGACACCATAAAACCTTCATCCAGTCGATTCAGTTCTTCAAAATTTGTCCATATAAATGTTCAACTAGTCAGAAATTCAAAATGGAAATGGAAGAGTGGGACACAATTTGACCCTCATTGGAAAAAATTGTACTCATTGACCATGGGGATGAAGTCAGAGTTCGAACAACTCCCCGAACGGTCATGTATTCATGACTATTTTTTGAATTTTCAAAATTCAATCACAACAAAAATCCTCAATAAATACAGATCAAAGACTGATGAAGATGACAATCTGGACTATTTTCATCGTCGAACAATTCGAAGTTTTAGAACAAGAGGAGGAGGAAAATTAGAGAGTATGATGCCAGAGAATATAATTTGGATTCAGATGAAGATGATTACAAATAATGATGAAAGGAATAGCTTGTCAATTAATTCTGAAAAATCTCCCTCATCCTCTTTATCTTCCCTGTGGTCAAGAGATGAGGATGGAGAAGTTAGTGATAAGAGTAATGGCTCAAAAATGTATCAAAATGTACCTGATCAATTCTACGCACAATTCCTCAACCATTCCCATCAAGTCAGTCAAATTGGACAAGAAGAGGAGGAAGAGAGTGAGAATTTGAGAAAAGAAATGAAATTTTTCCTCACCTGTGATGAATCCTGTATTCTCCAATTAAGTAATATTTATGACAAAAATGAGACAACGATACTTGACCCATTAAATCCATGTAGTAGTGAGAGGAATGACTACCTCATAAAAAATTCTCGCTCAACAGCCTGTATTCTCAATAGAGTAGCCTCAAAAATGAAATTCCCCGTCACTTTCTCACCCCTCACATTTGACACAGAAGAACTGGAGGGGTCAGGAGAAATATTTAAGAGGAATGTGGATTCAAAATTTTTAGAAAATTATGGTAAAAGTTCTACACTATACAATTCCCTAGTTTTCATAGCAAAGAAAAGATTCAATACGACAGACACCACACTAAAACCATTCACATGGGCAGGTTGGCTAGCCATTGTATTGGCCTGTGGAGCCGCAGCAATAAATTTTATGAAAATTCTAACCATGACAAATTCAGATCAATCTTGGTATGATTTTATAGTCCAACAAATGTTAGAAGTAATGCATGATGATAAATCAGCTAGAAAAAAATTCTTTAGGTCAAGTGTAGGGAGTAGTGATGTTAGTAGTGAGAATAATTCAGTGAGTCAAGGTCCAGGGTCAGATGAGGTCATTTTAGAGAGAGGTAAAGCTTCAAAAGCATTACTACATGGAACAATTCGTATTGTTAGTTTTGTGATGGTGGCTATCTACGAGGGTAAATTGTACAATACAATAACATTTCCAAAAAGTCAATTTGTCTCTACTTTTGATGAACTTTTAACTAATGACAATTACGCTCTCAAAATTTCAAGGGAGGCAGCTCATCTTGACTTTTTAATGGGGTCAAAGAATCAAACATTGATGAATCGTTTCTCACAAAGTTTTAATATTGAAGATTGTATAAATTGGGTGGAACACAGTGTGAGTCATGGGTGTGTGGCGTATGACTTTGAATTTAGTAATTTACCTAAAGCTCATAAAGTGAGAGTATTGAATGATGTTAATATTTTTGCAAAGTCAAAAACATCCATTTTAAATTTTTCATTTCGACATTATAAACCGTCATATCCATTCTTTCATCCAGCAGCTCAAATTTCTAGATGGATTCTAGAGGCTGGAATATTTCAATTTTGGATGATAGCTGAGAATTTCTTTACAGAGAATTTAATACCGTCTCGTATAACAAAGAGGAAGTTTTTTAATATTAAAGATTATTTGGGTCTTTTTGCCATCTATTTGGCACTCTTGATTTTAGCCATATTTATTTTTATGAGTGAAATTATTGTCAATTGGTTTAAGAGGAAATTTGAGGAACGTTCTTTGGTTGATTTTATCCTCATTTTTTGGACAAGTATTAAAAAAGTTGCAATAATTTTGTGGCAAACATGTGTTCAAGTCAAGACTTTCTTTGTTATGAGACAAAAATGTTGTCTTAAAATTAAACGAATTGTTAATAATATTGTGTAATCAAAAAATAATTAATTTTAAAATTATACATTATTATAACTACAATCTCGTCCAAATTTGTATGTGTTCTGTACCAAAAGATGTTCTCTATAGTTGTAATTAATTTAAATGTATGAAATATAATATCAAATAGTACTATGTAACATAAAATACATGTTATTTTTTTGGAAATTAGTCAAATGCACAATAAAATGTATTGTACTGATCTATTCTGGTTCTGGCTTATTTTACTTGAATATTATTCCTCATTAAAAATTAGTAAAATTTCAATCATCAGAAATGCAAAATTTATCATTAAATGATTAAAAATTTGGGAAAGGAAACATTCCCCGCAAGATTTCGAGAAAGTTTTATAACCTTTGCCAATGCTCCCAGCGACTTCTGGACAATTTTTATTGAAATACTTTCTCCGGGAGAAAGGAGCTTTGTGCACCGGTGCCAACATTTTCGGGTCTCTCTACATGATGCATGACTACATGGGAATGAGCCTTATTTTAGATTACCTGCTTGCATATTACAAGTGAAAGGCATAGTGGTAATAATTTATTAACTTGTAAAGAAAAAAATTTGAGAATTCGACAAATATTTTGTCACTGAAAAATAAAAATTTATATAATTTTACTATCTCTGAGAATTACGAGAGATGACTCAAATTTTTGGCGAGACTGAGCAATTGAGTATGGAAATGGAGCTTTTGGTTTTCTGTAATTAAAAAGTTAAATTATTATTTTCTACACATTTTAAAAATAAATTAATAAAAAAAAACAAACTTTGCCATCAGATGACTGAAGAACCATTCGATTTCCTTTTTTGTAAATCATGGAGTTGACATTGGTTATACAAAGGCCAACTAATTGCCATTGATCTTTGAATGATTTGGTAAAAACTTGGATTTTAATGGATCGATCCCAATCTCCACAACACAAATTACGACCAGAAATTCTTGAGGGACTCCAATAAGGATTCATTCCTTTAACTTCATCACTTTTATGAGCAACAACATACGTCCCGACATCACTCGTTTTGGACACGTCAAAAAATGATTTTACAAAACACCACGAGTACCAATTTCCCACTGAGTGACCACTCAGTTCTAAGAATACCTAAAATTAATTGTTATTAGAATGATCAACTGAATTATTGTACAATTAAATTCACAAATATTCTTACTTCATCTTCAGAAGTGTGCAAAGTCTCAGCAACCAAAATAATTTTCCCAAAAGATTCATCTTCGTCATCTTCATTCTTGTCAACAGATTCAAGATTACGAACGTAGCCAGCAACCCCGGCATGCATAACATTTGCTATGGTACACTCACTTATGCCGATAATATTGTCATCAGAAATCTCTTCAATATTATCAACATCATACACTACAAATCTTAATGGCTGAAGCTGTTCAAATCTGTACTCCATTTGAACCTTTAATTAAAAATTAATTAGTCAAAAAAAATTCAAAGTTTTTTTGTCCACTATTTTTTTTTACTAACCTTTGTGAGGAAATCAGGATTTGAATTGTTGACTATAAAATTTTAAATTAAAGTTAATTAAAATTTTCATCAGTTAAAAAAACAATAAAAATTACCAATGTGCTCTGTTTTTTGTAGCTTGATCCATTCTTTAGACTCATTAGAATGAGCTGGGGAGAGTCGAATTACAGATTCTGGTTTATCGTATATCACACAAATTGGGCTGGGTTTTGACAGTTCATTTTTACTCGTCAAACCTCTTTAACAGTTAAATATTTTAATTTATATTTAATTTAAAATAACTTTTTTTAAAAAATTGATAAAGATAAAACTCACCGACAAGCTACAGAAATTTTAATGGAGGAAGTTCCAAGTCTTTGACTTCCGTTCACTTCAAAATTATTTGCTTGTTGGACTCTAAAAAAATATTTTAATTGTCAACTTACTAACTACTAGTAAATATAATTATATTTAAAATGGTTAACTTACAAATTTTCTACAATTCCAACTTTATTTGAGAGTAGTCGACACGACATTTTACACACACAAAATAGCTTTGTCACTATAAAGTCTGAATGTCAAGACTGCATTATTTTGAGAAGGAAGAAAAGAAACAAAGGGGAAATGACGTCATTGAATTAAAAGTCAATATTTTATTAAAGAACAACTGACGCGTTTTTATTAGTCTAGGTCAGTTGGAAAAATTGAGAGGTCCATATCTCACAGTTGCTTTTGTATGAAGCACAAGCATGTCTACAATCTACCGTCATAAAATTTTATTTTGCATACAAAAAATATGAAACTTTTTTTTAATCAATGAACCAACTAATTTTATTAACCATGGACTTGGCATGACGGCAAGGTAAGTTGAAGCTCACCTAGTACTAATTTTATATTCTATAATTAAAGGTCAAAGTTGCAATATACGGGAGATTTGGATGATTGGTATAAATTGTAGTCCTTTTTTTAATATATGAAAAATAGTCAAAAAATGTTTCAGGTTTTACCAGACAAGAGAGCCATTTTTTAATTTCATTCCCACAAGTCAACATAAGCTTTTTCTACATTGAATTTTAGGCATTTGATTCAATACAAGTCGTTTAAAATTTTGACAAAATGTTGGAAAAATTTATTTTCAGTGCTTTTTTGTGCTGGGGGCACTGATAAAATATTGTGGAGGTAGCTGTGAATTAACCAGTACAAAATATATTAATTGTAAGATAGTCATGATGTTTGGTAACACGTGCCGTACATCTCAACTAAAGATGAGTTGAGTTACAATGGGGGTTAAGGCGTGACATGACACTGACACGAGCATGATAAATACAGACATTTGCCATTTTCTGCATCAAAAAATGTAGAGCATTTATTATGCCCATCGAATAGTAGCTCGTCTCGTCATATCCGTCAGAGTACATTTTTATAGGCCTAACATATATTTTATTTGTAAAACTTGATAAAGATGAAACACATCAATAATTGACACAGTTTTCACAATAATTTTTGGTTTATAATTTGCCAGACATTGTAACTGCACAATCATTCATGAATCATTTATGGGGAAACGGAAGTGCAACAAAGAACAAAGCCTACCCTTTTTATCTTCAACTCCATAATTTTGTAAAAAATAGAGAAAGGCTAGCTTAAAATTGAATGTAAAATAAATTTTGGAACTTAAAATTAATAATAATTAAATTCCATTACTTTAATAAGCTGAAAAAAAAGTTTTTACAAATGTAGAGTCAAAATTATTTCAGTGTTAAATTGAGATTCCACACAGTTGGTTGTTGGTTCTTTGCTTAAATAAGATTAAATATTTATATTTAAAGTTAAATTAATTTAAAGAAAATAGAAAATAGTAGCCAAATGTATCTTCAAAGTTTTGTACTTTTCCTTCTTGTCATTTTATGTAATGCTTTTAAGGTAAGTAAATTACAATTTTATTCAGTAAAATACAGAATTGAAACAAGTTTTAAATTGAAATTAGCTTTTAATGGTAGGATATGAAAACTTCAATGAATTGTAACGGAACGAAAGTCCAATTTACGGAAGAGCAAATGCTTCCACTCAAAGAATGCTCTGTCAAACTTGGAATTGAAAAAAAGGATGACCTGACCATGGAAAAGGCTCCGGTGAGATTGTCTTTATCAAAATAATTAAATTTTATTTATTTAAATTTTTTAAAATTTTTTAGTGTTTCGCCAAATGCATCTTTGAGCAGTCTAAATTGGTAAGTGAAAGTATTTTAAAAATGGTGAATATTTTAATCATATTTTGAACACTTTCTGTAGGTCGATAAAGATGGGCACCCTCACAAGGAATCCATTCCGACTGGTATGGTGGCTTCAGCTTTCCCAGAAAATATTAGAAAGACTTTACAGAAAGAATTGGAGACCTGTCTTGATGATCATGGTAACTAAGAAGTTTATTTAAAAGCAAAATATGTAATTAATTTTTTTAATATTCATTTTAGGTATGGTCAATGCCGAGGAGCCTAGCTGTCAGGTAATTGCCTTACAATGAAATAAAGATTAATTTACAATGATTTTTTCTAGATCCAAGTTTAATTTATTTAAATAATTTTTTTAGACTTATGTTCCTCTTGCTGCTTGCATTCATATGGCTTACATTGAGGTGAGTTCCATTATTAACTAATTGAAACTACTTTTCATTTTAATCACCTGGCTGAATATCAACTAAAGTTTTAATTTTCAATTTTATCCAATAGATTTGTCAGCATTCAGGCATGTAAAGCCAATCAAGGAAATCGTTTAAGGACATGAACAACATCAACCTTAATTATTTTACCCGACATTGACCTCTAGAAAATTAACAAAATTGAACAAAAGTGGGTATATTAAACTAACCAAATATGAGATCATTTTTCTCACTGTGTTTTACTAAAATTGAAAATTAAACTTTGTTAAAACATTTATTTTTTTCAAAATTGTGTAATATTTATATTTGTCAACAATTTTATTTTAAATGTAAAATCCACTCAATTAAATATTTTTTGTAAAAGTTTTTAACTGTGCTGTTTAATGTCATTAAAACATGTTTACTTCGTCTTTAGCCACATAAGTACCAGATGAATTTTTTTTTTAAATTATAGAGTTAGTTTGTAATATTATTACTGCATACAATAACCTACCAATGACTTCAAACAGAAGATTGACATGGTAAATTATTTTTTTCCAAAATTTTTTTTAACAACTTCCAACTGCTGAGATTTGATCACTCCAAGAAATTCCAGATTTCATTTCAAAATCTCCCAAATTTCCCTTGGACCCACAAACACACATGGATTCTCCTGTACAGTCTGCGTGCTCCCACACTCGGGCACAATTGACATATGTGCGAATGGATCGTGCCATGTCATTTTTCTGGACCCTTTTACACTCTCCTGGTAAAATTTGGAATGTTTCACTTGGAACCCTTGGCCTTACTCCCGATCTTTTTCCATTATTGACTCTAAAGTCTGTAAGTGGATACAATTCGACACCAGCGGCATTTCCAGCACTAACACGGCATCCTCCGTCACAGTCACAACCAAATATATTACAAGGTCCCAGGCCACAGTAAGGGCTTCCTCTTGTTCCATCTGCACAAAGGTCACGGGTAGTCCGACAACAGTCTCCTTTTATTTTGCTAATTAAAATGAGTACAAACATAACCGTCCATGGAAGGAATCGGAGGCTATACATTCTGTAAACAATTTAAGTCAAGATTTTAATAAAAGAGCCAAACTTTGTTCAAAATGTTTTGACTTTACCTTAAACAAGAATGAGGGAAGATATTCTCTTTTGATTTGATGAGGATTTAGAAATTCAGTTTAAATTTAAGAATAATAATGACCGAGGACAGGGCACCAAAAGCTGAATGTGGAATTTATTTCACAATCGTGGGTTTTATATGGATTCATATGGGTCTATTCTTAGTGGAGGAGGGGAGATATTTGTGCAAAAATTTTCCAAAAAAATGCTATGGCCTATGACCTTAGAAATAAAACGTTTGCTTTACTTCAGAACTAGCGATGATCGCCATTTATCGACTTCAAATTTTAGAGACATGACTCATGTCACATGAGACAATCAAAACGAAACTTGTTTATGCAGACATTAGAGCATGAACGTGATTTATGTCCGTATAAAAATTTCAAGTTCAAAGATGCATTTGTGGCTTTATGAAGGATACTGTTTTCATGACATGTACACTGACGATGACTAGGATCAGAAAATTAAATGTAATGAAATCATTTCAGGAGAAAATTAAATTAAACGATTTAAATTTAATGCAAAAATTAATTGCCAAACAATATTTATTTTTTCCTGTAGTAGATGACACAAAACAAAAAAGCTGGTTTTACCTGTGAAAATTTTTCAAGTTCAAACGTTATTTGGAATTGGGTCTCAACACAATTCTTTAGAAATTGTGTTGAACATTGAGCTAAAAAATGTTGACAATTTTCTCTTCCGTCATCTATAGATGACGGAAATTACAGTAATTAGTATACTAATTTCTGTGTCCGGTCATATGTTCTAAACTCTAAAGTCACAAGCTGTCATTGTCTACGTCAAACAGATATTTTAAAAAATAATGGCACTCTTAATTTAAAAATTAATTTAAAACTATCACTCCCAATTTTTACATGCTACCAACTTGTTCAGCTTCCAATATATTTAAATGGAAGACATGCCAGAGCCAAGAGCACTCTAAATAATAACTCTGTATTCTAGCAACAGCCAATACAACACTTTTATCTTTTGACTTATTAACACAAATTTCAAATAAAACGGCTGCAAATTTCGATTCAAAATTATTTCTTAAAATAATCATCATTTCTACTTGCCTTAGTGCAATAAAAACAATGTCTTTGTCATCAAATAGAACTGATTTAAGACTTGATTTAAATCCCTTGATTGGGGCCTTGGCTGAGGAAAAATGTTTCCTCTTTTTCATAGAATGTTCCGCCATATTTAACTACATCAAAATGAAGAATCCATCAGTGATAAATTCAGACTACAAAAACTTTGTGGTTAATGAAGCAAACACCATCATGAATAAAAAAGCCAGGGACAATCGGCTCACAATATTTTTTCCTTTAAAGAACATTAAGTGTTACATCAACATTTATTTAATGCAATTAATCCACCAGGTAGTAGTAGTATCTACGATGATATTTGGAAAATTTATTCCATGTCGGGAAAATCAACATTTGAACAACCAAGTATAGACGGGACTTTCATTCAATTTGGTTCTGGGTCATCAACATTGTCAAAAATCGACATTTTCTTTCTTGAAAAGTCTGTTTATAACACACAAAAGTTTATATTTTATTTCGAAAGCCATTTGCATTATTCGTGGTCAGTTCTACTTTTACTGTTTGATGATCCCCAAAAATTTAATGAGGACCAACAAAATGGTGTATTTTTCTTGCCTGATTTGAGAGATCGAATAATCACTTTTATAAAAAAATGTCACTTGTCTCCCAAAAGATTCAATTTGTTTCAAAAAACTCACTGAATGTAAATTAAAAGATGAGAAAATTTCAAATAATTTTGGTGTATTCGAGCAAGTGATGCACAAAGATGATCCAAGACGAAGGAAATATTTTTATTATTACGAAAACGAGCCCTCACTAATATTTCCATCAGTGGCCCACAGAAAAATTCCCACTCCAATAAAACTAACCCTTGTCAATGTTCTCCTGCGTAGTGTCAACTGGACAAATTTTTATCAAAATGAAAATGGACGGGGCCCTTTTGAGTTTGTTTTTGATTGGGATGAAGCTATTGTTGAAAATTTTGATATATTCAAGGGTGAGTTTTATATGACTGGCAAGACACAGTATAAATTTATAACAACCGATGGTGTTTCTAAAAAAGGCTCCTCATTTGAAATATATGCCATTCCATTTCAACTTGCTTTATGGATTTGGCTTGGCCTCTCCATTTTTCTCACTGTTATATTTCTTATTGGACTTTATTGTTACAATGAGGGGGGTTTAAAAACAATTGAATTTTTTATGAATATCACAAATTCATCATTTTTCTGGATTGTGAGACTCCTCATCGAACAATGTGACCTGGAGATGCCGGTGATGGTGAAAAGTGCAAAAATAGCGAGATGCTGCAGAATTCTCTTGACTCTTTGGCTTCCCATGGGCTTAATTTTGACGAATGGCTACAAAGGAATTATTAAATCTCAATACACTTTGCCATATCCATTTAAAACAATGTGGGAATATTGTTCCCAATTTTTTGAAGAGAATAGTAATACGGCATCAAATTTTGACATTTATTTTACAAAAATATCTGAAGAATGTTTTACCTGGAACAATTTAAAATTATTTGAATTAAGAATAAACATGGGGGTCTTGGAACGGGCTCCTTTTATTCATCGTTCAGAAAGAACTGAAGCTCTTAGTGAGTGGAATATTTGTGATCATTTTTGTCCACATGGGAAAAATAGTCCGGGAATTAAATTTAACCAGTCTAATTGTAGTAAAATTGAATATTGTGTAAAATTAAGTAAAAAAATGATTTTGTTAACTAGAATTGATGTGATATGTCTTGATGGAATTAACAGGCTTGTAAGGAATGAATTAAGTCATAAGAAAACTGTTTTAATAATGCCTGGAGATGAATTTGAGAAATATTGGAATATTTTTAAAATTCAAATCAAGAAAAATGTTAGTCTTGAATTTCATCACAATCAAAATATTCTTGATGATGACTCTTTTTCAGAGTATAGAGGATATTTTATTGAGAATAATCATGTGGATTTATGTTGTCGAAGAGGGATGCAAAAAAGAATGAAAAATTTGTTACATTCTGGAATTTACAATTTTTGGGAGAAATGGAACAAAATTTTATTTGAACCAGAGAAAAAAGTTGGTCGGTATGAATATTTGGATGAGGATGTGGTTCTATTTCAACCATTGTCTTTTTTGTCGTCTAATGTTCATTTAATTTTTTTTGTTCTCCTCTTTTTTTATACTACGTCTGCTCTTTGTTTTGTTGGTGAGATTCTTAGAAATATATTTTATTTTATTTTAAATTGGTTGTGTCTTCATTGGTTGCTTCTGGTCCTCAGAATAATTATGGATGATAATACCAAGGCCATTTTACAGGCAGTTTTAATTTATTTTGTAGTTCATTTAACTGATTTTAATTTTTTTAACAAATTGAGGTACTTAAAGTACTTAATGTAAATAGTACCCGCTTTTGCCCAATTAATTTTGATCTACTGACTCATACAAAATAATTAATGTTCATTAAATAAAACATTCACAAATAAACTTCAATTTAAAATGTTTTTTTTATTTTTTATTAAACAATAATAAAATATTCCAAACAAAAAAAAACAATATTGTACAGTATTTAAAAGGCATTTAAAATTTTTACAAAAAAAAAATTAATTAATTAGTGGGAGCAATAATAAGATTTAATTTAGCCACAAAAAAATTGCCAATCACCAAAACCAAGTAAGTCCACATTAACAATAAAAGTTGTGCCAAAAGTCCCAACATTGTAGTCAAAAAAATGAGAAAAAGCCAAAAATAACCAAAAATAACCGTCATGATTCCAAATTGCATAAAAATTAGCCACAAAGGAAGTATAATTATAGTTAAAGTTGATGACTGACACCATCTAATAAATCTTCTCTTAACTTCCAACATTAAATCAAAAGGTTCAAAATTTTGATCCAAACCAAAATCACTTGACTGGACTTTAACATGCTCGTAAGATTGGTCCGTCAATGATTTTCGCATAAAATCTGCACATTGATGATCCGCAAATGTTACTAATTTAAGGGATGGTGACACTTTAATAATTTCAATTAAAACGCCAACAACTTTTTGATGAAACAAAAAAAAATTTCCAATGTCCAGTGACTTCAAATGCCACAATTTGAAATTGACGGGTTCGGGGAATAAATCAAAATGATTGAGTTGCCAATGAATGGGAAATTTTGACAAACTTAAAAATTCCAAATTGGGTACACGAGTGCTTAAAATTAAACCCAAAGTCCAAATTTCAGTGGGGACATGAGGTAAAGCTTGAGGGATCATTTGAACAGGATAATAATGTTCCATGGTTAAAATTAAAGTTAATCTTTTAATTTTATGGCCGTACAATGAAAAGAATTTAATTGAAGAATTACAATTTAAATCTCCCATTTTGAAAGTGAAGGCAGAGCATGGGAATTTTAAAGTGGAATTAGAACACTTAATTAGAAAATTAGTCAAGTCATCTAATCGCCAAAGGGAACGTTTACGTACACTTACGACGTAGCGGCCACTTCGATTTGTAAGGACAAAAGTGGAGAGCCCTGTGGAGTACTTGAAATGAATTTCATTTTGTCGTCTTCTTATTAATTCTTCAGTACAAAGTGAATGCCATTCACTATTAACGAGTCGAAGGGGGAGGAGTGAGTCACGTGGTAAATGTTGAACAATATTTTTCAAAATCTGAAATATTTTAAATTAGTCATTTTTTAATCATTGTAATTAATTACAATTTACAATATAAATTAATTTAATTTTGATTTTACCATATAATTTCCAAAGATTGTATCATAATTAAAATTGGGCCACTTTATCCATTCATTCCTAATTTTGACTTTGAGTGTTTCAATGAGATTGAGCCAAAAATGATAGACAATTTGAAGGAAATGATGACCCATGTCAAAATTTAAGGGTTTCCAATGCCTCATTTTTTTCTATGGCTCTTTCTGTAATAAATTTTAATTGTAATTAAATATTTATTTATGGTAAGAATTATTTTAAAAACAAATTTTAGTTACTTACATGTTTCTTGTAGGTCTTGTTGTAAAGAGTTTTTTGCCCCTAAAATTGTGAACGGTACATGATGGATGAAGGGGTCTTTTAAAATTGAGTTGTGAAGTTTTAAAATTCTATTGTTCCTTGGCCATGGCCTTAAGGGGCTTAAAAATAGATGGTGACAAGTTCAATGTACCCTTTTATTTTTTTCCCTCTTAAATTGTTAAAAAAAATTGCCCTTCAAGTGTCCTTCGTAGATTAGGGCCTAAGGGCTTTAGGATATTTCAAGCATAGGTCCTAGTCATTGTCTTCATTAAGGATTAAAATTCATGTTTAATTTCTTTTTTAGACACCCAGTAAAAAAATTAACTGCGCAATTAATTTCCCTCAATAAATTCAAGTGGAGACAACTGGAAGCACTCGTGTCTGGAAACGAATGACGTCAGATGGAAATGTCATTTAATTAAACATTTTAAAATTATTTTTTGTATTTAGATAAAATTCCTTTGATTAAAATTAGAATTATCAGCTTGATTTTCAAGTAAAATTTTAGTTATCACATCTGATTCGTATTTTGTTTCAACAATTTATGAATTTTCCCATGACTCATGAACTTCCTATAAAAAGATTTTGCTGAGAGTCGATTCTCAGTTGATTCTCAATCACATGAGTTTTTGCTCAATTAAATTAATTACAATTAGTGTAGAAAAAGACTTTTGATTGTCATATATTATGACGTCATGGAACACCATCATCCACGCCATGAAAGTATTTGCCCAGTACGACCCAGGTCAAGCTGCCATGACGAGTACGAGTGGGGAAGATGAGGTTGAGAGGGTGGTGGTAGAACAAAATATTTGGCTGATGGTTTGTGACTTTGAACAAATGTTTCCAGAACAGGGCCGTAGCCAGGGGGGTGTTTTGGGTGTTTGAACACCCCCCTCAGGTTTTGGGCTTACACTAGATACAATGGACAATTTTGTAGAAAAAAATTTACACTATATAAAAATGAACTTTTGACCCAAAAAACCCTGAAAACACCCCCCTAAAATCCAACCTGGCTACGGGCCTGGTAACAAGTTGATATGAAGGAAGTAGAGCTTGAAAAAGAATTCACTGAATAGGTCAAAATATTTGTAGGTACTGGAGCCAGTTTTTTTCATAAAAGTTTCTATGTTTTGATATATCTACAGGAGTGGTTACCATTGGTCAAAAAAACGAGTCAAATTGGCTATGCTGTTTCTATCAGGTAAATATATATATTTTTTTTAAAATTGTACCTAGTTAAATTAATATTTTTAATTGACTGTCAACTTTATATTTTTCAGTGCTCTAATCCTTGCTCTCATCATCCTTTGTTCTATCAAGTAAATAATTTACAAGTTTTATCAATTTTTTATGAGAAAATTGAACTAGTAATTTTAGAAATAAATTAAATTCATTTTTTTACAGAAAGTTGAGATGTCCAAGAAACACACTCCATATGCATCTTTTTGTTTCATTTGCACTCCGAGCCTTCATGGCTCTACTCAAGGCTCAACTTTTCATCAATGGTCAATTTTAATATTTTTTAATTTTAATTTTAATTGGAACACAATATTACGTTTTTTATTTAATTTTACAGGTGTAGGCCTTCCTGGCTCTATAGTTCATGATGATGTGAGAGGTCCCAAGGTTAATTATGAGACGCTTGTAAGTTTTACAAATGATTTTCTCCTTGTTTTTCTTTTAAATGTAAAACTTAATGAATAAATTAATTACTTTTAGAACTGGGAGTGTAAGCTTGTGACTAGTATTTGGCAGGTATTCCTTCACGTTTCAAAATGAGTAAAAATATTTTTTTTAATTAATAGAAGTGTCAATTGAAGTTAATTGTGATATGTTTGTTAATTGTTAATTGTAGTACTGCATAACAGCTAATTATTCTTGGATTTTGATTGAGGGACTGTACCTTCATAATCTCATTTTCTTGGCCCCCTTCTCGGATTCGAGTGCCATTACTCTGTACATTTTCCTTGGTTGGGGATGTCCTTCAATTGTTGTGATTTGTTGGGTGATGGCAAGAATATACTTGGATAATACTCTTTGTTGGACAACTCATGATGGCAATCATCATTTATTTTTAATCATTCGAATCCCTATCATCATTTCCATTGTGGTTCGTTACATTTTGTGTTCTTTAATCCTTTTTAAGACTTGAATATGATTAATTAGAACAGAATGTGTGTCCTTTTAAATGACAACATAATAATGATTATTATTATTTCTTTTAAAAGCTGAATTTCATGTTTTTCCTCAACATTATTCGAGTCCTTCTTCTAAAACTTTAATCATCTCAAAGTGCAGAGACACGGAAATACAGGTATAGGTACGTATTAAGTTTACTGTAAATAAATATTTATATTCATACACATTTATTTTTTTTATTAAGGTCTAGTTATAATAAATATAAATTTTTGTATTTGGGTTTGTATGGTAGAAAATGGGCCAAATCAACTTTAGGTGGGTAAAATTAAAATGAATGAGTAGTTATTAAAATTTAACTATGAATATTGACTGATTAAATTCAAAATTGGTCAATTTACAGTACTAGTACCATTATTTGGAGTGCACTACATGGTCTTTATTGGTATGAGTTATTACATTGGCAAGAATCAACTCATTGAAATTGTCTGGCTTTTTTGTGACCAACTTTTCGCCTCATTTCAGGTAAATTCGATTTTAAATACTAAATTAAAAATAAAGAAGAAACTAAATAATTATTGGTATTTTTATTTAGGGATTTTTTGTGTCTGTCCTGTATTGTATTCTTAATGGAGAAGTGAGGAGTGAGTTGAAGAAGATTTGGAGTAATTGGAGATTTGGTCGAGATTATGATTATGATCGAAGCAAAGATGGAAATTCTCTCCCACTTCGACACATGGTCTCTCGTTCAAGAAACAACAGATCAACAAATGATGATGTTCTCACCACAAATGGAATCACACTGGCCTGAATTTTACTGAATGAAGATATTAATCTCATTTAATATACACATTTAAAAAAACTGAACATGTTCCCTTTAACGTTTTTGTAATTGTGTTGATAAACATTATTATTTTTTGCATTGTGTATGTGCAATATATTTTTATACTCCGTCCATGTATGTACACTCTTCAACTAATTTTATTTATATATTTAATAGTGCCAAATGAATGTTAATTACAATTAAACCCTTCATCAAATAAACGTTCCACTGCTTTGTCTTTAAAAAAGCTAGCACAAAATTCATAGAACATACAAGAGCGGCCATCCGAGTTTAAATTTTTTTTGGCAATTTTTTGTCTTTTGCATTGTCACCGTCATCCTGCATTTTCATTTACAATTAAATATTGTGTGTCGGCTTCTCCACGTTTCTACAAACTAATTGTTGCATCAAGTTATACATTACCTCTACCAGAGTCCATATTATAATTAAAAGAATGGGTTCCAGTGATTTTGCTGATTTTGAAGTGTCAAGCCGGGCATTGGCAAGCGATGAATTTTCTGATTCTACTCAAAGGTATTTAATTTGGAAATGAAGAGAATTACAGTGTAAAAGTTGTCAATTATGATTATTCATGTATTATTTAATTATGAATGAAGGTTGACAACACAGTATACTCAAGAGGGACAGGAATTTCAGAAATCGGAGTCTGGAGCTAATAATATCTTGTGTGTATTCAGTGGATTACAAGGTGAGTTATCTATGTATAATGATTGTATAATTTAAAGTATTTATTATTATTATTTTGTAAAGGTTTTTAGGATAACAAATGTGTATCGTCTAATTTAGGCTTTGCTGAGGGCTATTTAAACTCCCGATTGTCGGACGTTGTCCTCCTGTCAAAAACTTTTATGGTTCATGCTGAGCCGGAAACAATAGATGAGGATGGATTCAAACGAGGAAAAGAATTGATACTCTCAGTGTACAAGTTGGACAAAGTTTTATTTGTTATTTTTGATAGCAAATTTGAATTGGGTCATTCCCTTATTCTCCAGCTCGTTAATGGTGAAGTAAGTTTTATTAAACTAATGACTCACGATCAGATTGACTGTTAATTTTAACTAGGTATTTATTTTTAACATTTTTGATTTGTTTCTTTCATAGATTAATTCACTTGTACAATCATCAGCTCTTACCTTTGTTTTCCATTCCGAGTCTGTGGCTACATTTCGTAATAATTACTTTCAACATGCAAATTATTATTTGAAATCAACCTGTTTTAATGACAAGAGTGAATTACATGGACTTGTTGGACTGCCAATGCCCAATATCATTTCTGGTCTTGGAGGTACCGT
>JAQIVZ010000266.1:0-84451 GCA_034700945.1 Arrhopalites spinosus
TTAATCTATATACAATCTATATAGATTTAATCTATATACAATCTATATAGATTTAATCTATATACAATCTATATAGAATATATATCTGAATCTATATACTCTAAGTTGAATTCAAATGAGACCTCCAATGCAATGAAATAATTATAAAATAATTAAAATTACCTTTCATATGTTTAAATTAACAAGTGTCAAGAAATTATCAATGATTGGACTCAAAATTCACGGCTAGGCAATATCCATAGTCAGAAGGTAATTGTACTGAAATTTTTAAAAAAATTTAAAGTGACCATTTGGTTATCAATGCCAAATTTGTTGCCAAAAAATGCCAAAAATGTTTTAAATTGTTGTAGTCAAAGAATGAAGAACAAGTGAGGACAAGATTTTTAGAGGTAGTACAACTCTACAAAGAAGACAAAATGATTCCAGGAGGTCAGCAACAACCACCACCACCACAACAACAACCCCAAATGGGCCCACAACCACAACAGGGTCCCGAAATGTTTCCTCCTCCAATGAGTCAATCTCAACCAAATTTTACGAGAATGAATAACCAAATGCAGCAACCAGGAACAAATTTTCGATCCGACACAATGCTCCCAGGAATGAATATGGGAGGTCAACCGATGACCAATGGTCAAATGCAAATGATGAATGGTGGGATGGGGAATCCAATGAATAATAATGGAATGATGGGGAATGGAATGATGAATCAATTAAATCCTGCTATAAATCCTCAAATGAATGAACTTTGTAACATGATCAATAACATTGTTCAGACAACAGCCAATCAAATTGCCCGAGATGCAGTGGGTAATATGGGGAATGGCATGACTCCGGGGATGGGAAGTCAAATGTTAGGAATGCCTGGAGTTGGTGGAAATGGATTGTTGCCACCAGGAATGATGGCCATGCTTTCTGGACAAGGACCAGGAAACGGTCCAATTACTGACCCAGCTTGTGCTCAAAATTCTCTTTTTAATTGTATTGCAGCTCTTATTAATAATTTAGCACAAAATCGTAATGCCTCGGGTCAAAATGACTTATCAAGTCAAAATATGCAACCTTGTCCAGTTCCATTTATAATTTGTAAGGTCAAGCCCCCTGGGAATGCTTGCATGTACGTCTCCATTTTTGAATTTTATTGAAGAATTTATTTAGAATAAAATTCATTTTTTGTAGAAAGAAAAGATCGTGTGCTCCATCTTGTCCACCAAGTGCCCCACCATGTCCTTGTTCTTGTCCACCGCCTCCTACTTTGTGTTGTCGTCAAACAGCAGCGAGACGATGTTGCCCACCACCAGATCCATGTGGGGCTGCAGATTTGTTGGGAGAACAAAATCGGGGCTGTCGGGGACCCCCAATTTTATTAGTTCAAAGTGCGAAGTTAAAATGTCCTTCCATTTCATCATATTTTGTTAATCCCCCACATCAGCTCAGGAGTAAGAGAGTCGGCAATTTATTTTGCTCAACTGTTACTCTAAAGGGACTTTCCAGTGAAAACACTCACCATTTGCACAAGTGACAATTACATGACGACTTACAAGGCCAAAATAAGTCACGAGTTTAAAAATTAGAAAAGGTCTAATTAAGTTAGCCAATTTCAACCCCGGTATTTTAACAGTAAAATATTTTTAACTTGAGATTTCTTTTGGCCTTATGTCATTTAATTGTGACAAAATTGATCAACTAATCAAATAGTGATAATTTACCTGAAAGTCTCTTTCTGATTTAATTCAACATTTTAGTCTATAAAGTTTCTCAATTCTCTCTTTTTTTTCTATCGCTATTTACAACGTAAAATATTTAGACTATGGGTAGGCACTAGGCACACATCATCATAGAGA
Organism: Arrhopalites spinosus; assembly: GCA_034700945.1. NCBI lineage: Eukaryota > Metazoa > Arthropoda > Collembola > Symphypleona > Arrhopalitidae > Arrhopalites > Arrhopalites spinosus. The sequence goes on from JAQIVZ010000266.1 coordinate 1,845, forward strand.
GAGAGAGAGAGAGAGAAAGAGGATAAATTAGTGTTGATCTCACTTGATAATTGTAAAGATGGGAAAAAAATTTTTTACAAAAAGTTGAAAAAAAAATTGATTGGATGATTTGGTCTTGTAGGTGGAAGGTGTCAGACGATTCAAGTTCAAGAGCGATGTGATGACACTACAGGATGTAATTGTGGGAACAAGGGAAATCAAGACAAGAAAAAAAGTAGCCCAAAAAAGAAAGGCTCTGACCGCAAAGGATCTAGAAAAGGTTCTGATAGTTCGAGTAAAAGTGGTAGTAGTCGACGAAGTAGTAGTAGCTCCAAATCTTCCGGTTCCGGATCTGACGATGATGATGATGATGATGACAGTGATAAATAAATTTTCAAAAAAATACAATTTTCCACGTTTCTAAAATTAAATTCATGTATTTGACCAATGACAAAATAAAATGATTCTAAACAAAATCATTAGAAATTAAACAGTCAAGATATAAAATAGATTCCTGATTGATTGAAAGCCTAAAAGTATTTAAAGAAAAATATTTTTGTCAAGTTGACTTTAAAGATGGTCTTTTGTTGGTAAGATTTTTTTGAAGTAAATTGAGATGAAGATGAATGTAGTTCTACTTAGGACTTCATGTGTGGCGATCATGAGGAAAAAAGAGGGGAGACATTATCGCTAAGTGTCCTGCCATTTTGGCTTTGTTTTCTCTCAAAAAAGACAATTTAAACTTTTGTACAGGAGACATAAACCTCTCTTGGGTCTCCTGCTCTCAATCATATTACATGCGTGCTCATAAAGACTTCAAAGAGAAAATCCTTCATATCTGTACATATCCTATAATATGACATTTAATTAAATGAGAACTTATATGCAAATTAAGCTCATCTTGTGTGACGGTAAGACATGTTGGCTATCTCCCCTTGTTTCTTTTTATCTCTCTCTCTCTCTTTGGCATCTTCTCATAATTGTACACTAGTTTTTTTTCTTGACTAATTAACCCTGACATTGACTTGACGCTAGTGAAACTTTGAGTAAACTTTGAGTGTGTTTCCCTGGGTTGACTGAATTTCTAATATCTGTACTAGAGAGACTTTATAAAATTTCTATTAAATAAATTATCTCTATTTCCTTTAATCTTGCTTAGTCTGACTTGAGTAGTCTGACGAGTTTAATTTATTGTAGTTTGACAAGGATTATTCGTTCATTGATTGTCTAAACAAAAAGGCAATGAGACATTCGATACACTTGACTACTTTTTTCCTCTACTCATGCATGTGCTACAATCAAATTATATACGAAATATCACATTTCGGAAGTCTTCACTTGACAAATTTCAAGTCTTCACTGAATATTTCATCGATGTCTGTAAACAAAAGAGACTTGAGAAACTGACACTGTAAAACTTGACTTAGTTTTTTGTATGATAAAATATTTACATAAATATCATAATAATCATTTTTATTCATAGAAATAATTTCATACTTTACTCAAATTCAACGTCTAGCCAACCATGAAACCCCGACATTAGAGAAAAAAAATTGGGTCAATTAAAAAGTGACGAAGGATGAGAGTTGAAAAACCATATCTAACTTGTACATTACCTATACCTAGTCCCTTGGTTTTAAAAGTTTGAAGAGTCAACTTTATTAACATTTTTCTGCATATTTTACACATATATTACACACAAACAGTCTCTGTAGGTGTAGCAAAACATAAAATTTTAATTATTCTAATATTTAGAGTCTCAACTGGTATATACCATACTGTACAGACAGATAATGTACTCAAATATACTTATTCATATTCATGCTCATATTCTTGAAGAAAAACCTCAAAAAAAAACTGTAAATCATAAAATACATGACCCCATGACATGGTAAATATGTAGGCTCTAACAAAAAGAAAATTATGATGATGATACCGAGTCTCTGAAAGTGAATACTAATTTTATTAATTTTTCTTTATTTCTTTAAAAAAATGTATTTTTGTAAACCATTTTCTACATCCACCAACTTTTTCCCTTCTCCCAAAAAGAAACAAGAGTTTTTTTTCTTACTAGAGACATTAGGGTATATAATGAACAGTAAATTATAAAATTCATAATTATTTATTTTGCATTAAATTGATCAAACTGCAGCTAAATCTAAATGTATATTCTATTGAGTGAGTGTACATGTATGGGGATAATCAAAATTGTTGAAATTAAAATTAATGTGGAAAGATAGGTTGAAAATGCGTTCCGTTTTGTATGGAAGAGAGAGAGAGAGATTTAATGGGAATTTGACTGCATCTTGGATAGGGTTGATGTGTAATATGTATACATATTTGTTGAAGAATTATCTATGTATTGTGGACAATGGTCGAAGGTGGGGGAATAACTGTAATATAAGAGCTTGATTAGCCCGACCAGAGTACCCAACATACAGCCTTTTACTCTAAAGACCAAGAGAGTTACAAAGATTGGCCGTGTGTCTGTGTGTTGAAGTTTTCATGGAACAACCTTCTAACATCATCAAGTTTATAAAATGCCAACCACTTGATTTGAATAATATTCTCCTTGTGTTATGAACTATCATTGATATTATGCTTTTCCTATGGAATTAAACTGTAGCCAATCCTCCCTCATGCAGTTTTCTACAGTTTCTTGGCCATTTTTTTTACTCAACTTACCCTCTCCCCCTCCCCTCCCTCTCTCTTCATATACACCTACAGATATAATATGGAAAACAGTCAGAAAATGCCGTTTTATTTACGTTGTACCAGTTTGGCAGAAATCTTTCTCCCTCTCTCTCTGTCTATGGACAACAAAGGAATCCAAGAGGTTGAACGTCATCATAGAGATATTTAGTAAGGAGGGTATGGCTTATAATCAATGACTTGGTGTCTTGTTCTCTCTGGCTACCTGTTCCTCTCCTCTTTTATTCCCATTGCATCATGTTGTGTGTCTCATTTTGATGGATAGAGTCCCCGTGAAACCCAAAGGAACTAGTCCATCTTTAAAAATGAAAATTTGTATTAAAATCACTTTACTCCCTGTACAACCAACCCCAAGACTTGAATTCTCCATGTTATTTTCTCTCTCTCTCTCTCTATTGTGTTTGTATACATTCAATATTTTGTTAGACTACATAGATTTAGTTTTATAGGGTGCATCATATTGACTGACTTTGTGAACTAAGAATTTACAACGAGGATAATTATTTAAAGTTCAATGTGCCTCAACTACTCTACATGCTCTCTCTCTCTTTCATGTTACTTTTTTGATGCACTTTATAGATGACAATACATGTTTATATGTATATTATATTAAAATGATTTCTATGGATCAATGCAACGGCTTTGATTTCAGAATGGATTTTCTCAATCCACTTGCATTCTACATTCTTTTGTATAGTCAAAATTGTATTTATAATATTAATATTACTTTAATCTAAATCCATTGAGCATGGCTTGAGAATTATAAAAAGATTACACATTTTCTTCTCTCACCAACATTCTGACCAACTTTTTGTTTTCTTTTGATGATAAAGAAAATAAATAGCCATTGTTGTACAGTACAGATTCAATAAAAAAAAGAAGTAAATTGAAGAAACACGATCTCTGCGGTCATTCTGGACTGTGAATCTTTGGTATAAAAAATGTATTTAAAAAGTAGAAGTAAGTCAATCAAGGGAATTTTTATATGTAGATTAAATATTTCCTCATCCGTATTTGGTATTTTATAGCGGTTCATTTTACAAAGAGATTTTTAAATATTTGCTAAATGGATCTAATTTTATATTGCCTTACAAAATATAAACGAGATGATTAATTATTTATGTATTAATAAAACAATTTTGTGTTTTTTTACAAGAAAAAGTATAGAGAAAGTGCAAGGGGGGATCATGAATGTTTAATTAAAAGTGATATTCAATGAGAATGTCCTGACTTTTAGAATGGTTTACAAATAATATTAAATTTAAACGTATGTACAAGACAAAATCTATACCTGTATTGTGGTTAATCTTTACACGATCTCTAAATCTTTTTTTGTCGAAAAAATTTCATCAAATAAGTTTAACAACAAGAATGAGACGAGTCTTGTAAGCCCCAACTTGTCATTTAATATCATTAGGAGACAAAAAAGAAGGTAGAAGAGATTTCTTGAAAATATTTTTTATAGAAAAGAGAACACATGAAATGTGTTCAGTTGACTATTGTGTTGAATGTGGTCGAATTCACTTTTTTTTTGTTGTCTCACTAATATCGTACACACATTGAGCTTGCACTTGTCTGTTCCCGTTTTTAGTATTGAATCAACTATGTAAAGAAAACGAAAATTCTAATCTCTCTTAAGTAAATGGACAATTGCTTTTACCACATTTATATATTATATATATATATATATTCTTCAAGTCTATCCCAATTCATAACGAGCAACTCGTTTTGCAAGATTTTGATGTCAAGTATGTCAACAAAAATTCTCAACCTCCACAGTCCACCCCGGGGAAATGGTGTCAGAAAACACTTGAGAGAGAGAGAGAGATCTTTATACTAAATTTGTTTAACATTCATTCATTTATTTTAAGTTGTACAAATCTACACAACATTAAATAAATTAATTATTGGTCATAAGTGTACATTGAGTCTTAATTAGTATTCAAACAGTTCATTCCTATTATTTGTACTTTTAAATCTTTTACACAAATTCCTCACATACCTTTACTAACTCAAGTGACTCACAAATCTCCAATATTTACATTACAATGAGAATAAATTACTTACTCAAGTGATTCAACTTGAATAGTGTTAATTAATTAGATTTTTTTTTCTTCAAATTCTGAAACCATTTAAATTAAAAGTTTTTGCACATTTCAACCATTTCAAAAAGAAATGAAAGACATTATCACAAAAATTACAGATATTTGATGCGTACACACACACATGAAAAGAGATAATTAGTATTTAAATGGTCAACATATTGTTGGACTGTCGTACACAAAGAGATGAGAAATAGGAAACTCATAAAAATCTGCATGAAAGTAGGGATGATAAAATTGTACAATGTCAAATAAAATCACATAAATTTACTCCTAATAAGCAGCATCAGATGATGATGAGGCTGAGAGTTGTAATTTTCTGTCCCTCTCTCTCAAAAATTTGCTCATGAAAATGAATTGGTGGACAAAAGAGGTAAATGGTAAAATTTTGCTTCACTGACAAAACAAAGTGTAAAGAGAGAGAGAGAGAGAGAGAGAGAGAGAGAGAGAGAGAGAGAGAGAGAGAGAGAGAGAGAGAGAGAGAATTTTTTGAGCCCTCCCAACCTGTACCATTTTTGAAAAGTATAGAGCCGGAACTTGTTATATATAAAATGTACAACAGACTCGTCTAGCCTTATATAGAAACCAATACATGTACAATATTACATTTTAAGATGACTAGACTGAACATGGACTCGAGTCTTTAAGTCATAATGTACAGAAAATATGAAGCTCACGCCCCTTAATGATTGAAATATCTTTTTGAAGAATTCCTTTATCTTGGAAAAGGCTCAAGAAAACAGTAGCCTGCGTATCTGTACAAAAATGTAGAATAAATAACTAAGGCTGAGATGATGACCAAAAAGTCTGTACCAAAAAAAATAATTGTGTAAAAATATTGTACAGCCGCCAAAAGAACCATAGCCATAATAATAATACAAAAACTATATAGACATTTTAGTTGAACCCAGGTAAGAGTAAAAAAACTATGTTATAGTTTAAAAATTAAATTTTACCTTTAAATATTACACGGTATGTACATAGAAACATTTTTTTTTCACACAATTTAATCCAGTAGATGATACTTGTATGATTATTTTTTATGAGGTAGTTTTTAGAGTAAAAAGGAGTAGAGAATATGGAGGATATGGATCAAAAGTATGTACTATAATTTAATATGAAAAAATCTAATCATCATCATCCATATGATAGAGTCCACTGAGAAAGTGTCTACAATAAAATATCGTCAAACATTGAAATTGTTAAATTAGCAGTAATTTGTCATAAATTGTAGACTCGGAGTCTCTTGCTCATTTCCTAGCCTTCAGCTACAAAAAAAGGAAGATTTTGTACATGTACACATTCTCTGTATTACATTTGATACATGCAAAAAATGAGAAGATGCTCTTGTACAAAATCTTTTATATCATCTCTAATACATATAGATATATTACATCCATATACCACCAACTTGTTATTTGACCATCATCATCACTGTGGCTTACAATTGAGACTGTCACACTGACACCTTACCTACTCTGGAATGCATCTCTCTACATACAAAAGATGAGAGAGAGGAAGAAGTATAAAAAAACAAACTTTTTTTTACAATTGGCAAATTGAACCTCACACCTGAGTGTTATCTGTTTTAAGAATATAGAAGATTTACTCTACAGCATAAATATTTATTACAAGGAAATTATCATGTTCTGCAGATGAACTACATTGTCTTTCATTCAAAATTTTTCTTGGAATCTCCCAATCTCATCTTCCTTCATTGTGACTTACTTAAATCTTGTTTTTAAAATATTTATGTGATGAGAGAGAGAGAGAGTATAGATATCAATCAATAAATTATCATATTTTTTAATTAGCAACTAAATTATTCTAAATTGAAAGTACACACAAACATAAACTCTTTTATTGTCCTTGACTGTTATATTGGTTGAGAATTAAGGCTGGACTTAAATTTGTGTTTGGTGTCAAGTGGAATTTGAAGACGGAATAAAAGTAGGGAAACAATTAAATGACAATGTAAAAATCTAATGGTTTGTCTGGCTCTGGATGAGGCTAGTGGCTTCATTAATGAGAGAATTTTTTTATCATAATTATAATATTGTGGACACAAGTATAGGATATAATGACGTAGATGAGTCCACACACACTTTATTTAGTTGTTTAATTTTTTTCACAAAAAGGGGAGGTGAAGGAAGAGATGAGGGAGAATTACATTGAAAAATTTGTATTTAATACGTAGATTATGTGGAACTTTTTTTCTATTGAGTAGTCTCCCTCTAATTGACTAGTAATTACCTTTACACGCTACTAACGCTTCCATGGCATGTATCCATTTACATATACAATGATCCATTGACACGAAGGGTGAGGGCATCAAAGTACTCAATATTTTGATCACTTAAACTCTCAAATGTAGTACAAACTCTGGAGCTTGTAATATTTATCAAGTACCTGAGACATGCAATGATGGTAATGATGGTGATAAGTCTAAAAAAATGTAGAATAATTTAAAAGTTCATTATCTAGAATTAATCATGTAAAACAAAATACTACAAATATGATAAACATGTTTAGAAAAACAAGACATTAGTTTAATAATTTTTAAAACTTTTGATTTGGGTCTGGTGCGGGTACCAGCACAAAAATTTGATGAGGGAGAGAGAGAAAGATGAGTCTTGAATTTAAGGATGGCTGAATATTACAAAACAAGAATTTTTGGACAAAGGGAGTTATAATGAAGAGGAGCCAAGTGTATGGAGGGATAAAAAAAGGGAATAGTTTGGATAAAAAAAAGTTTTGAATAATAATAGAAATATAGTGGAGTGGAGTGGGAGATATATCAGGAGAGACTGCAGTCAATGAAGGGATAGTAGGTTTATAGGGAGCCACGCGGCATCTTAGTCCTAAGTATCTGTACAGATACATGAATAATGCTCTTCCTAGTCTGCATCATTCTCAACTTGTGGGAATGCTATGGTTTTATATGACTTGTAGAGAGCAACTCTTTTTTGACTGACTTTGGTAAAGAATCACGGTATCTATATGATGGACGATGGAGTGGGTACAAAATATTCTTTATTTTGTTGCATGGGTGATTGTTGAGAGAGAGATGCACGTTAGAAGGCAAGATGAAGAAGAAGAGAAGCTCTTCATGTTTCACCTAAGGGTAGACAAGCCTTCTAAAAATCCAGTCATTTACGGGTTACTATTCTGTACTACCATTGAGATTGAGACTGTGTAGAGAGCAAACATTGGAATGCCAAGTTTTGTGTGCTAACTTAACATATCTTCTCTTTGCCCCTGAATCATCATTCCTCAATTCCCCTCCCCCCTCTCTCCCCTTCCTCTCACTCAGTGTTTTAGTCGGCGTCTCATTTCGTCGTCTTGGTCTTGTTCGTCGTCATCAGAAGCAGTACTGGGGAGAGGATCCCTTGACTGTACAGGAGAGAGAGAGAGAAAGAGTACCCACCCCGTCATCATCTGAATAAGATTGCGGTGTGGTTTGGTTTTTTGAAAGTACAAGAGAGTAGTGCAAGAGTCTAGTAGGACAGGTGGTCGAGTCCAAGGGTTTTTGTCTTTCTATTTCACATGGGCCAAGTTCATTCTTTCATTTGCTCAAGTCAAGATTCTTCAGGTTGGTGCACAAGAAGAAGAAGAACCTGAAAAGTAAGTTGCCTTGTTTCAAGCTCAAGAGTTGACCAATAAGACTCCCCCCCTCCTCCTCACACACAAACATACATACTACCTATCAATACCCATGCAATATTATATTAAAAAATTCTCCCTATAGTTTTGCACAACACAACACTTTATACTTTGTATGAATATAATATCTCTCTTATATTTTCTCCGTCACTTTTTCAAACTCGTCGTCGTCATCTCAGACCTAAAACCATTCACCTTCCTCCTCCTCAACTCTTCTTCTTCTTCTTGTGTTCCGTGTGTGTGTCAAATAATTTTTTTTGTATGAGCCACACTCGTTTTGCTCTGCCCTTTCCATTACTTTATACGTTGGTCAGTCCGACAGTAGCTTTTCTTCTTGTTCTTCCTCAATCAGTGTACAGTAAGGATACGGAGACTGTCGTATAGTTTTTTTTGACATTTCCGGAAAACATTCCAGAAATTAAATTGAAAATATTTTGTGATTTATTCATTTGTTTTATTTTATCCACCAATTAAAGGATTTTTTTGGGAATTTTTTTTTGTTCTATTGGATTCTATTGTGATCGATTGTGAGGTGAGTATAAATAATTTTTTAGATATTTTATTTTATTTATTTTATACAAAAAAAAACATTTACTTCCTATACAAATAGTCAATCTTATAATGAGTACTTGGGTATCAGTGTCTATAAAAAATAAATCAGTGCCAAAAAAATTTAATTTAAATTTAAACTAGGCCATTGCAAAAAAAATTACTTTGGTTTTTTTGTTGCAAAAATTAATCACGAAAATTGTATCTGTAAATTAATATCTTGCTACTGGTCATCTCCTACACTGATTATTAATTTCTGTGTGACTGGAAACGGGGTATGAAGGAGAGGTTAGAAGAAACAAGAATTGTAGAAAAAAAAAAGTACAGTTTCTGCATAAATTATGCATTATAGTTTTTAACTGGAGAGATAAATGAGGAAGGAAAAAAAGCTTAGAAAGCGTATAAACTTCTTTTTTTTGGCGTGAAGGTCTAGGCCAAGGTAAAGAATTTTGTTTTTTGTGTCTTACAAGAATCTTGAGATTTTGTACAGAATGGTTACTCGGTTCAGGAGTCGGATATTGTTTAAAATTTGGCAAGTGTAACAGTACGACGGATACGTCAAGTGCAATTGAACTGACAGAAAAATTGTACGCATGGGAATGTGAATTGCAATACATATATATTTTTTTGCACAAATTCTATTTACACAAAAATACTTTCTCAAGAATTGTACATGCTACTTGAGACAAGTTCAATTTCAAGACGAATGAAATCATAATATTATAAGTAATACAAAAACTACAGATAATTTATCAACAAACTTTAACTATCATGCTCATAGTCATAGACAGACAATTGTACACTGTAAAAAAAGGAAATATGGAGAGGAGTTGCATGTTGACCCATTTAAACAAAGATTGGTTGGATTGTTTAAATAAATTGTACAATTTTATTTAAGTACTTTGGTTTTTTATATATATAAATAAAATAAGTATATAAATTTAATTAATTATTTTAATTATTGATGAAACCACAAGTTATTAGAGGGTTCCTTCAAAGAAATCCCACAACTTTTTTTTACCATACATAATTATAGTCATCATTTTCATGAGGATGAGGAAGTATGCACAAGAGATTCTTTTTCAAGATGAAAAAAAGTATTATTATTTTATTTAGAAAAAAAAAAGTCTGAGACTGAATCAAAAAAAGAAGAATTACTTGTACCGAGAAGTACTTTAAGGTTTACTTTAATCGTGTGAAAAATTTCATGAACTACTTTAATCCATTCATTGTCTTGTTTTTTTTTCATTTCAACATTGTTGAAAAAGGAACCTAAACACGCACACACACACACATTGAGCCACAACTTGTTGTCTTTATAATTCACTCTCGGTGGTAATTCACCACTGACGTTAGTCTACGAGGGTAGTCGATGTGAAAAAATTGTAATTTATCATGTCGAGTAGCTCAGATTCGTCGAGAGTCTGCCCGGAACTTGAAGCTTTTATTGTTTTACACTTTCCAGACTGAGTGTATCAGATAATTAATTAAATTGTAGGTTTGTAGGTTTACAAATCTTTTTTACACTTTTTTCCCCTTTTTTTCATGTAGTCACAATATTTTTTTTTATTTAATAATTATTTTCTTTTCGGAAGTCCTCTCAAGTAAAAAAAAGTGAGGTGGAATTATAATACAAGGGGGATGATATTTTATGATTCATTGTCTACTTACAAGTATGAATGAACTATTATTTGTTTTGTCTAATATATTCTCAATTTAGTATTAATGTCATGTACTAAATAGTAAGCAACTTGTAAAAATACATTGATAGTGTACAAGTTGTATAGTAACGAATGCCAATTAAAGACAATTTTTTTAAATAGTATTATTCTCAACCCGCCCTAAATACACAAGTTAGAACATAGTTCCTAATTAGCATGGTTTGTCGTATTCGTATTGTTGAACAACAATGAATGAAAAAAGTAGTGTTGGAGGTAGTACAGTGCGTACATATTTAAATATGCGTGACAGTGTGTAATTCTCTTTAGGTGATGATCATATGGCATTAATTGCATGTGTCTACTTATAGCCCTACATGGTAAACACTAAAATTGTTGATTGCCGTTATTAATAATAGTGACACTCAAATTTGGCAAATGTTAACTACTAACACATTACCATTCATTTCATTAATGTCGTGTTGACAGTTTTGTAACATGTAAAATAGACTTGACGCCAAAAACAATGCAATGAATCCAGATCTGTCTTTCGGATCGTCTTTAAATTCAAAAATGATGAAGGTCATTCATAAAACTCATAATAGAGAAACAAAAGGCCATATAAATGAGTTTTATGATCATCAATTCCTCTTTTAAAAGTAATTAAACATTTCTTAATGTACTCATCTCTTCATCGTCGCATCTTCTGTGTGAGTTAAAAAATAGAATAAAACTCAGGTTAGCTTCTGTACATTTTTGTTACCTCTATCAGTAACTTTAATTAATGATGATACGCTGACTGATTGAGAATGATACAATATGTACAAGAATATAAGTACATGTACTATTATATGCATGATCATTATAATTCACCCATATAAATTTATTTTGACACTGAATTTTTTTGAAATCAGGTTAACTTGGTTCAACCAAAGAAATTATTAAACTCGTATCTTATCCGTATCGTACTTATCAATTGTAAAGCTTCTTTTTTGTATTAATCAAAATAGAAATATGTATCTATTCTATTTTATTTTATATATCATCGTCCCTTTTGCCAATAAATTCATCGTCATATCTATATCATTGTATGTAATAATAATGTTCTCAATAAATTGAAAACAGTAAGTCAGTGGAAGGAAAAGTTTTTTTTACAAGCAAAAGTAAAATTACAAAAGCAATAATATCAAAGATTATTTATTTTTTTATACTTGTACTCATACAATATATGTATTAGTTAAAGCCACGATACGATCGGGGGAAAAATGTAGGTCATTTTTGATCGTGTAGTGAGAGAGAGAGAGAAGGAGCAAAAAAAGATTGCCTATACGGTTGATTTTTGTCAATTTTTTTGCCTTTCTTGTTAACATTTCCTTTCATGATGAAGATACTTGATGTCAGTTAGGACTGAGTGTATTTATCTATTTGTTAGTTTGTTGAGCTGTCAAAATTCATAAAAAAAATATATATTAAATGTTTCAAATGTGCCCTAAATAGTTGGATTAACTTGCTCTTCTCTTGATATATGAATGGGCCATGGACATTTTTTTACAGGTGTGTGTGTGTCTACGTTATGTGTGAGGATTTTCATCTTTTAGTTGACGCCTTCCCGTTCTCCATTGTAACCAATAGTGTTACCTATACCATAAAAATATGGTGTACATGTGCAGGCTTGGTTATCACTTTTCTAAATTAGACAGTCACAATAAAATACATTGTGCACACACAATACAATTGACAAAGAGAAAAAAAGAAGCCAGTTAACTACAATAAGAATTAAGGTATTAAAATAATTATAATGTTTAAGGAAAATGTACAACTGACCAAAGAATAGTATTTAAATTACCGTGAAAGAGACATGTCACTGTTTAGACTGTCTAAATAACCATAAATTGGTTTGCATGTAGGTGATGAAAAAAAATAGAGACAAGATTTATGCATATTAATTGTGTCTCCTTTTGTTATGCATTTCATTAAATTACACCATCCCCCATATTACCATACAGACGACTACACAGGGAAAAAATATAATAAAGAAATTAATGATAAGAATGATCCTCATTTTTTTGGGGTACTTTTGAAAATGATAATCTGTGAGCATATATATTCAAATGAATGAAAAAGTAAATAGTGCAGACATTGCAGATGCACTTAGTTCTATAGAGTGTGTATAATAATATCAAGTCAACTTTTTTTTGACTATGAACGACTTTACTTGCTGCACTGACAAGGAAAAGATAATAATAATATGAGTCTCTTCAAGTCAACTCACAGCACAAAATGTAAGAGACAGAATAAAATGTAAAAAAAAACCACCCAAGCCTTACAATATAAACAAGATACAGTGTACACTGCATCGGTACAAGAAGAAGGAGAAGAGGATCATAAAATGCGTCCACTTTTGATATGTACACACACACACACAGACAAAACTTTCATGTGTCTGAATAACAAGGAGTCCTCTTTAAGTAGTTGAGATTGTTGTTGGAAATTACTTGTTTTAGTCTAATACCTGAGGCTACCTCAGCTGATTTTAGTGAGATGAAGAGAAAAAAACAGAAACAAGGGGGTAAATAAAACAAGTCTTTTTATGTACACATTTAAAGACATTTTATATAGTTCAAATTCACATTTTACACATTAGACAAAAGAGAAACGGAACTGTGGTAAAAGGAAACTGTAGTAAATTGTGTCTATGTTGAAGAATTATCCATCTACGGCTTTTTATTCTTCTCTTCGTATTATTTATTGAACTCTCATCAACCACTTTAATCATACAATTTATCCCTTCTATTTACGAGTCCTTACTTGACTTTAAAGTTTTGACTTTTATAATCAGAAAACATTTTGAGTCTAACTGAAAATGTCACTTTGAACTTCCTATACTGTAGCATGGTGGTGGCATTTTTTTGTGAGCGTCTGTGTACAGTACAAATGATAGAATTTTATTCAAATTCCTTGTCAACTGTAATTCCAGGCATTTCATTTTATTTTATATGATGACATTTTTAGTGAGCACACCAAGTGAGGGGTTCTCAAGTGGAGAGTTCATAGAGCTGTGAAATTTATTGCTTTGACAAAAGACCACGTTAAAAAACTACCACGTTTAGTGGGTATTTGGACTTTTGTTGAGGTGTTTTATCTATTTACCTTCACCTGTGAAAGAGATAGGGGTCTGCCAGAAAAAAATCTTTTTATCATCTCTCTCTCTCCGTGTATATGTATAGATATAACAAAAATGCATTTTAATCAGTCAATCTTGTTTTTTTTACCTGTGTGGATTTCCTATTGTATGAACTGTACGCAATGCAAGTTCATTTTTGTAGCCTTCACCTTTACCTTTCATTTTATGATGATTCTGCCATGACTCGTTACATTATTCAATTCATCATGTAATATTACAGATATTATTAATTTTTACAAAGCAGAGTACAATTCCTTGAATAGACTTATTTTTTTAAAAAATGTTATTTAGACATAGAGATAAAATGTTACCACATGGAGTGTTAGATTAATTATAACATTCTACATAAATTATGTGAGCATCCTTGTATTTTTTAATTTAAATTTGTATTATGTTTTACAGCTACAGATACAACTACAGATACTCACAGTTAAATAGAGAAGAGAGGGAGAGAGATGACGATAATGATAATTTAATATAGTTTAGTTTGGTTTTTTTAGAAAATATTTAGATGTGAAATTTAATTCTTCACATTACGCTTCTCCATTTTTCTTTTTTAAAAAATGAAAAAAAACCATCCTTCAGAGATCCCGTACTGGGGGGCTCATAAATTGCAACAAGTATAGAGTTGATAATTTATTTATTAATATTTATGTCTTTATGTAAAATGGTATGGAATTTTCATGATAATTTTTTCAAAAAATGAATTACACACTCTTATATAAGTAACAAAGGGATAGTGTGGAATTCCGAAGCCTGGAAAAAAATTAGCGTTTCCATGTGTCTAGTCACGGCTAGATAGAAGATTGGTTTACATTTAATAGCAACAGAGTAGAGGTAGAGAGTTACCACCATGTAATAGCAGAGAGAGAAAGATTTATGCAATCCATACGTGATACTATAATAATCCATAAAAGATTTAGTGTGAAACTTGAAAATGAATAATAATGCACTGAGGATGAATTATCTTTAGGACGTTTTATGAGATTTATATCGTTTGCCATGGTATCCACTTGTCCTTACTTTACTTCTTATCATGTTCTCTCTCTATAATAGAGCCATTCATTTATATTATAATCATCAGCATCATATAACAGATGGTCAGTACTTTTTTTTATCGGTATGAAAAAAAAAGAAGTTTTGACTTATACAGATAGAGAGAGAGAGAGAGAGATGAGTATAGACAAATCTGGGTAAATAGTCCAAAGACGATGCACATAATAAATAAAATATGAAAAAAGAAAAAGTCAACTCTAAAAGGTTTGAGCTCATCATAAATGATGAACTGAAATTTTTATTAGACTGACAGACAGTTCGGAGTTTTTTCAGACCAAGAGAGAAATCTTTTTTGATTCTTCTATTTATTCTGACTTGTTTGTATGTAAATACACATACATATATGCATATGTAATGTAAAAAGAGAAGCCACAACAGCTGACTTGCGAGAAATGGCTTATTTAATATTCTTCATGTTTGTTATTACGTCCTACCATCATTATTCTCATTGTTAACAACAATAAATGCAAGGAAAAGTTTTTACCCCTCACAAAAAAGACAAGAAATAAACATGTACTACTGAATAGACCTTATAAATACTAAAAATGAACATTCATACCGAGAAATGTACATGCTCAACTTGGCCACAACACAAAATGCATTTACCTATGCATATTAACCACCACCTGTCTCGAGCCATGGCTCGAGGCGTGAAGTAACAATCTTGAATCTGTGAATGTACAGCAAAAAAAACAAGACAACAAGATGTTCTGTTATACATACCAACATATATGAATAGAATAGTCAAAAGCATTTATTTTAGTGTTTAGTCTTAGTTTATCATGTTTAACTCATAACTTTACTGATGAGGATATTTTAAGCTGTGCTTTTATAATTTAATTTTTACAACAAAAAAAAATCCTCAGAATATTTCAGAATGAATAAATTATACGATAAATAGCATGCTACATTATTTTTAGTAGCAAAAATTTTCATATAAAGATTACAACGCCATTCATCATCATCATATCATCATGATGACACCCCTGTTCAGTCTTTTTTTTTACAGACTTGTACATGTACTGATGTACAACAGAGAGTCTTTGAAGAAACAACAATGTCTTGTTTTGTAGGTAATAGGGAACACGACCATTTTATTTTTTTCATTTTACAATTATTACAATGCAATATATAATACACAATGTAAATCAATGGCAATGGCAAATGCAATGCCACAATTTCATTTATAAGCAGCACACATAACGGACATTTTTTTTTATTTCTTCAGACAAAGTTTATTTTTGTTCTCTCATAAAATCATACATGTACATACTTATAAATGTAGACATAAGACGTGTAACAAGAAGCTCATTCAGAGAACATGAATAAAATGTCTAGAAATACATATTCATTTATCATAATGTCTATATGGAGGTACACCTATACACTAAAGTCATCCTCATCACTGATTGTTTTTTTTTTGTTGTTGAGTTTAGTAAGCCATGTTTTTTTATGGTCTGTGCCTTGTGTCTTGTGTGGTAAAAAGAGAAAAACTGACAACCAAGTCAATAGGAAAAAAATGACAAATATTCACGGCATAAAAACACATTTATTGGCACATATCTGTATTAACCAAAAGAGTTATGTGGCAGTAGCACCCTTTGAGAAGAATATTTCCATCACTTGGTCAAAAATGTATAATGTCTTACTTTCGTTATTGTTAATTTCTTTAAAGATTTTTTTCTTCTTCTTCTTCTTCCTTTCATGCTCACAATTTCAATTGCCTTTGGGCAAAGAGGCTAATTTGAGATGCATTGTGGATGTGGACGAAAGGAGAGATTACAATGGAGCTTTTAATTTTCATGACCATTTTTATTACAAATTGAACAATCACGCGGATGATTATTGTAATGATTTCATACATTTTAAAATTGTCTCTCCTGTTTCCTGTCTTCCATCACTCGTCAGTGTATCAAAAAAATTCTTTTTTTTTGACAATGGAAAATCAAAGCAAAGACAATTCAAAGATTCAATTTATAGAGCAATAAATATGCTCCCCCTCCTCCTCCTCTTAATAATAATGCATGCACTAATGAGTAGAATAATTATTAAAATATGTGTGCATCTCTTGTTAATGAAATTTCTTGGACAGCCACTGTCTCTGTCTCTCTTTTGTTCCATATGAGAGAGACAGAAAAGTAGAAATATAATTTGTATTAAAGAATTTGCTACTATTTTTTACACCTCTTGTATTTATTTGGATCTTCTCAGCTGTGAAGAGTAGAGCAAAAGAAGTGATTTTCTTTTGTCGTTAATACAAAAATAAATACACTTTTGTTTGACTTTACTAAAAAAATTCTGATTTACATTCCAACGAGACTTTGAGTGTCTATTGACCTGTCTGTACAAACTTTATTAGAATTTAGTCGACTTTTTTTTAAGAAAAAAGAGAGTATTTCAAAAAGTTACACTTGCCATTTGCCAGTGGTACAAATAAATAATGGTGTTAAGATAGGTCCAAAAAGGAAATTGATTGGGAATTAACAATTGACAATTAGTAGAACATTCCATCATGTTATAATATTTTTAAAGGTTATTCTAAGAACAGTTAACTGTTGTCTTTACATTTTGTTTGTGTCCAATGATGGTATATGCTATGGTTCGAGACGATATTTCATTTGTGACAATGTACCAAGGCGTATTTGGAATGTCTCATAGACAAAAATGAATAGTCTCCTCATCATAAATATATTACAAGTTCATAAACATACTCTCGTCGTCCTCTTCTTTGACAATAGCTTGTCAATTTGAAAGTACAGAGAGTGGTCTAATGGTCAGTGAGCAATATTTTTTTTTTTTTTTACCTGTGATGAGCTACAGTACACATATCTCTGCATTAATGTACAGACGAAGAGTGCAATATTTGGTCACAAAAGCAATGTGCCTCTTGGTTCTTCAAATAGTACAAACTATCTGTACAAAGTATGATGTATACTTGTACATGTTATGGCCTCCTTTTTGCAAAGCATGTCGTCGATGACGATGGTTCCCCCATTCATTTAAAGAGTCTCTTATTAGTTCTGCAGGATAGGATAGTTAAGGAATGTCTTTAATAATAATTCTCTACATCCCACGGTGAGACTCTTTGTCAAGTTTAGTAGTAAGCAGACAAACTTATGGTAATAATACTTGAATCAAGACAAAACGAGAGACCCCAGCATGAAAATAACGACTGAGTGTATAATATTATAATATATATACAATTTTTATTTACAAATGACAACCACAATACAAGATTAAGTACACATGGAAAATTTGTCATATAGTCCATCTCCTTCCTACTGCTAACTACTAACTACATTTTTTTGTCTAACTTTGCCCGCATAATAAGCTTAGAGAAATAATAATAACAAAATGTTGTACATTATATCCTCTAAGCTTCACATAGGGCAGGATAAATGTACAAAAAAATGATTCCATGTAATATTAAGATGTATGCACAAGGATCAAATATTTCTTCTTACAAATTTCTTTTGTTCCATTTCTTTTGAGTTGAGCCTATTGCTGGAAGGGACTATTGCCGTGAAATATGGTGTGTCTTATCGTTATCTTTATTACTATGTGAGGCCTGTAAGAAATAAAATAAAAAGGAGAGAGAGAAAAACTCTTAAAAGCTCGTTACACGTCTTTTCAGCCTTCATTTGTAAAGACTTTGACTAGATCATCATATTTGCAAATTTCATTCTCTTGTCCCAATTTCTTGTCAAAAATTTTGCTACAAATCTCAAAATATTGAACCACACGGTGTATCTTCCAATTCAGACATTTTTATATGTAAATCATTCCTCTGGACTTTACTGTGCTGTGTAGTTGTTTTGTGTTGTGTAAAATACACAAATGTCAAAACATTAATCTTGTCCATTTCTGCTGGCTCACCACATGATTTTTCTTGACATGAGGACTACAAATAAATACAGATTATGGATACAAAAGAATCACGATGTAAATAAATGTATGTGAGTCACAGCCTAGGATACGATCATAATGATATAAATAGAAACATTTTGAGTCTACTAAAATTTCACTACATTTTTTTACAGATCATACAACGTGACAGAGTTCAATTTTTTTATATAAATTATTATCAGGTCATCATTTATAGTTTTCAGTTTGTATGAAATGTACAGACACTCGTACACAGTGTCAAGAAAATAATTTGTTTACCTTTACTTTCCACGGAAAATTAAAGTTAATTTACTTTGCTTTGAAAAGTCAAGTAAAGTATGCCAAAAAATGTTTTTTTTTGCAACAGGAAGCTAATGAAGCATTGCTAATTTTGAATGATCTTAAAAAATAATCAAAGTTATGAAGAAAGTATAAATGAAAAATGATTACCTTTGAACTTTGTATTATAATGTTCTATTTAGACCAGAGGTAGAAAATCTTGAGCAAAATCTTTTTAAGCCAATCCAAATAATGTAGAGAGAAGGATAAGGAAATAAATTAAAATTGGGTGATAATTGAAGACTCATGATGAATGATACAAAATTTAAGTTTTGATTGTTCAAGTCTACTCAATTTTCAAAAAGGTACGTGTACAGTATGTGTAGTAGCTGAGTGTGAGAATTAATCTACAATTCATTGAAATTGAAAACTAGGTCAAGCTGAGACTGGGCCAAAGATAAAAATCTACAAAGAAGTTCAATATTAAATTACATACTTTTTTACACTTCTCTTTCCTTAACACTTTAGTGGCACTCAAATAATATTATCATTCATTTCACACGTTCGTTCAAATTGAAAAAAATCTAAATGATTTCCTACAATCAAGTACAGATATAATATGGGTAGACATGAAATCTAGACTTGAATGATATTTTAATTATAACATGTGAGTATTTAGAAGTGTGTTTGTGTGTGTGTGTGCTAGAAATAGTAAAAAATAAATTTCGTTCTCTATATCAAAAAATATCATCTCGTTGAGATGAGCTCTTCAAGTTGATATGCGATGCATGCCAGTGAATTGCAAAAGTTTCATGTCTTGACACTGACATTGACGTGAATCGTGTGCCGTGTGGAGCATTTTGGTTTATTGTGAAAGGAGTTAAAGCATGAAGGGCGAAATAAACCCTCACCTTTCAGCTGTCAACATGTACTTAACATTAAACATGGATTAGACAGGACAGCCCTACACTATTTAGTGTACAAGTATCATATTTTTAAATCCTCAACTTTTGTTAACTTCTTTATAAATCACATCCCCCTCTTCTTCCTCCTCTCACTTGATAGACAATATCGTGTGACATGATAGGCATGACTGTCACAGTGTCATGACATTTGTTTACACTCGCACTCATTCTAAACTAAATCCTTTTAGTCTTTAGTAAAATCCTCTTACTGTTCTAAGACCCAAACCCCCCACTATTTAATTTTGTTGTGGTTGTGATGTGTACAATAATAAAATATTAATGAATAATGTTGTTTTTTTAATTGACAGGAACCTGGAGAAATTCTATAAAATTGGATGGTTCAAAAATGTTGCCTAGAAGTCTTCATTTAGGATTACTAATAATACTTTTACTACGGGTGAGTCTCTTAAATTACATTTTGTAAATGATTAAATATGTTGCCCTTTAAATAAACAAGGATACAATCTTAGAATAATAATCATGATAATTAATTAGATAGGTCAGGTGAGTGAACCCAATGAGCTTATTTTCTCTTGTTCATTGTTTTCCTCTCGTTCTTGCTTTTTTTTTCTTTAAAAGAGAAACAAAAACGACATGATTATAGGATAGGGGTAAAAAGAGTAAAGGTCTACATAAAAAAGCGGGCGTGAGTTGGCGTGTGTGAGGGTGATTGTCATGGACTCTTTGTCCATTAATTACTTGTAAACAATACAATTACGAGCTTGTATATACTCCACGTCCCTAAAAATTCCCTCGGCATATTGACACTCACATTTCTACGTGAGTTATAGACAGAGAGAGTGGCATCCTCAAAAACTTCAAACTTCATTTAAATTCAATCTGCGATGACTCTTTAGTTAAATTGTGAACAAATGACATCAACCTAATGCAAATTTGATTATGATTAGTTACAGACTATCCTTGTTTTTACCACAACAATGTATACGTTACAGAGCACTGATACTATTAATCGACCATTGTTTCATAAACTTTTGCTTTTTGAAGTATGAAAAAAGTTTAAATATTTAAAATTTTCAAAATAATTTCCAAGAAAAATGAAAGCTTAGTCTCCACAATTTGTAATTAATTAATTTTTTTTGGGCATTGTCTCCCAAAATATTTAAATGAAATAACCCAATTTAACAATAAAATGGTATTATTATTTGTATTTTAAAAAGTAGAAAATTTGAATCTCACCTTGACACGAACATTTTTACTGTACTAATGTTTTTAACCCAAAAAAATAGAAATTATATATTTAAATATCATTTAACAACTGCCAAAATCTTTTTTAGACCAATTTTCAACTCTCTTAGAGCAGAAAGTAAATGAAAAGTAAAACTTTAGAAGAGAAAAAGGAGAAGCTGCACTATAAATTAATTCCCAGAAAATGTCCCAGACTCTTCATTACTAATTGTAGACAGTTTTTAAAAATTGTTAGGTGCTAAGTGTCCATGAATGTAAATTTTGTTGAGAAAAGAGGGGTAGTAGTTTTCATATTAAAAAAAAAGTAGGTAGTAGTTTTCGTAATATGATAGGAATTATGAATTAAGGACGACAGAGTAGTAGTTTAAAGGAATAAAAGTTGTGGGTGAAAAGAAAACGTGCGTAATAGGCCGAGGCCTATGGTTAAATTATCACAGCTGTGGCATTAAAACTATACCGTGATAATCGTGTCGTCCTCATCTTTCCTCCTTCCTCATAATAATCTTCACATACGCTCTGTGCGTCCGTTTATCACAATTGACAATTTGCCCACTCATTTGTACACACATAAAATGCATAACCTACAGCATGGATTTTCAATGTAAAAGTGAAAATAAATTCTCTCTCAAAATTTAAAATGACAAGTCCCAATTCTTTGACAGTTAAAGTGGAAGACAATTGAGAAAATTGGCGTTGAAATGATGATTTTTATCAAATAAAAATTTAAGATTTATGACAATACAAAATAATTCCAATACAAATTATTGTCCATATATGAACATTATTATTTTCCTCTTTTGACAATTACGATGAGTAGAAATGAAACAAGTTTATTTTTCAATTGACATTCCTCCCTTTTATAGTTTAAAGTTGTTTGTTGTCCAATCTAGTTGAAACATTCAAAAAAAAGTTTGTTGTTTTTAAAGACGAGGACTTGGACTTGAGTGGGGGGAAGGAAGAAGAGGAAGATGAGAGAGAAAGAATCAAAAAAAAATTGTATGTTTGTATGGTATATAATATGAATGAAGGGATAAATAAACGTTTGAGTAAGTAGGATAGTAAGTAAATTTAATGAGAAATAGTAAAATTGCTCGAATAATTTTTATGTTAATGAGGCAGGTGTCTACGTGTTGACTTGATGTTCACAGGTAGAGGGTAAGAATTGTATCTTTGTGTTTATACAGTTTTTGCTTCAAGCCATGCTTAGTACCTACACAGCAACAGCAAGAGCATTGCCCACACACAAATAAGCTGGGAAAGTTAACATAGAGACGTCTATGTCTTTCTTCTTCTAACACACTAGACTACACACACTCATAGATGAGTAAGCAAATGGACGTGTGTGAGTGTGTGTTAGGTCATTTGGTTCGTGACTTCGTGACTCACTGACAAAGTGAGATTGCGGTCAGGACGGGTTTTAGATCAGGAAACTTATCGTACTTACGCAGATGTTTCTTATAGTCAATACTCAACGTCACCCATATTACATGTCTATCTTGCCATCCATTTCTTATGCAAAATCTTCATATGTACACTATTTTCCATCCATCTTCACAAAGACAGGCAAGTCACACGAGAGCCTCTCTCTCTGCTGTAATATTTAAGCAAAAATGCAACAACAATAAAGAAACCATCATCACTGTGTGATGATCTTTCTATAAAGAATTTCAAGATCAAGATTTCATGCCACATTATCTGAAAAAAAAACTTTAATACTTGACCACTACATTCTTTCATTGTCCCCTTTGTACGCCAAATTTTTGCTCGTCTTTAACATGAGACGGTGGGGGTTAGCTATGATTGAGAGTTTAGAGTACACACACAGAGTGTTTGTAGTAAATTATTAAATCTATGATTCAATTGTAAAACTTGCATTATTTGTTTGTCAGTTTAGATCCGGGTATGCACCTGTTTCATCCTTTGACCCCTTCCACCCTCTCCTCTTCCTCCTCTTGTCTCCATCCCCCCTCCCTCAAGTCAAAACTTGACACACACGAAGAAAAATATAACTAATTTATTCCTTTTGTCTTTTTATCCCTCAAAAAAATATTTTAAAGGTCTGTCCGTTGTACTTAAGTATTAAATACATGCAAATAATATTAACGGACTTTAAACTCTCTTGATGTCTCCTAATAATAATGGCTTTGAAATTTTTTTTTGACAATTATCATCTCCACTTGAACAAGATTCATTATCATTACCTACTTTTTTTGTTTAAAGTCACATGTACAATACATAAATGTTAATAATATTATGCTAATAATTGTTTAGATATTTGATAGGATCCTCAATCTCCACACACACACATGGACATGGACACACGTGTACTAGATAGAATGTAGAAAACTTTATCTCTCAATTTATCTTTGAGGAATACCCGCTGTTATCCATTGCAATTAACTAAATAATGTTTCTTTTCTTTTTTGAGTTGACTACAATTTATAAATAATACAAATTTAAATAAAACTAACGGCATTTCCATTACGTCCCCACTGACTATAATAAATTGTGAGATTTAATTTAAATTCAAAATATTCAACAAACACAAAAGAGACAAAATATATGAGAAGGGTAAAAAAGTCATTATGATTGAATTTATGATAGAAAAAATAACAACACAACTAACACAAGTTAAAAATTGTACATTGGAGACATAAGAGACCAATTTTCATGACCACCCTCTTGGCACACTATAATTGCATCCAATTTTTTTAAATGGATTTAAAATATTTGATGAATGAATATCTCTAAAAACAGAGACAGAGAGAGAGACAAAATATTTATTAATTTTTTGTGTAAAGAAGAAGAATATTGGAAAATTGTAGGGGGTAGAAAGAAGTATAGTAGCCCAAAAGCATTATTTTATGTGAAAGAATAATTAGGAGGATAATATTATGCGTAAAGTCAAAGTGCTGAAAATTTGAGTGAAATTTTATCTTCTCAAGAGTCTCAAATGAAAAAAAAAAGGAATAGGAGAGTAGGAGTGCCAACGGCAAGAAGGTTAGTAGACAATAATAACGCCGATGCCGACAATAACGTAATGGAAAGAGAAGAAGAAAAAAAATTGGGAGACCACAATCAGGAAGGTTTCTAGGTCAATAGACTTGGAAAATTTCAAGATCCAAGACTTTATGTGAGCGAGTTTTATGTATTATACATGTGTACGTACTTACATATCAATGTGGACAAGGAAAAAGGCCCAGCTCACAAATAATCGTATCACACCTTATACCTGAGACCCTATACACTTTGTACATTTGAAAAAGAAGAAGAAGATGCGAGAAGAAAGATTACCACAAAAAACTTGATTTGAACTAGGGAAGACTTGTATGATATGATACCATACACGTCTTTTTGTCCCGTTGGAATTCTCAATGATCTTTGAATTGGAGAGTGAGGGGCAGTGGGTATATAGTGGAATTATTATACATGTACACATTTTTATCAATATCAAGAGAGCAAGAGTCAACTAGAAAAAAGCATGGCTGCATGTACACTATAATGTTGAGAGGGTATAGGATGAAGAATTTTTGTCTATGTATTTATTATTTAAAATATAAGGAACAAGATGAACAAGAAGGAAAAGAAACCAACATTTTTCTTGGTCTTGCCCTTGGTCTTGGGGCAAACTTTGCTGTTTAAATTTATTGTTTGAAAGTAGGCAGGCAGAACAGCAATTGAATGATGAGATGAAAGTGTTGTAAAATGTCCAAAAATGAATTGCATTTTCTTTTTAAATCTTACAACTAAAATACCTTTCTCAGGACTCAGACTCTAAAAAATGGAACCAATTCAATCCCTATATTTGTACACAACTACACGATTTTTCTATTGAGTTTGTTTTTTAGTTCAATGTCTTTTTCTATTTTGTCTATTTGTCAATCTTGACTATTGACTTGCCAGGTGACCAATATATTGGTATTTCCATAAGATGTTAAGCACGGTGTCTTAAATTTCAAGGACAAGAAAAAACCATGTTGTTTATCTTTATTTATTTAGTCCACTCTTATAAGAAAGGAATGTCGTTTATTTTGACGGGTTTGATCCCTTCTTTGTGTATAATACCATTCGACAGCAAGACATTTGTAAAAGAAAATGTTGAATAAATCTGAGGAATTTAAAAATAAATTAAAATTAGAATACTTTTATTTAAGAAGTCTATACATTTTATTTTGTTTTGTAAAAATGAATAATCATGCTCGACCTATAATAATAATTAATATGTATGGTATGTTTTTTATTGTAGTTTTCAAGATGCGATAATAGTGAAGAAAATAAAAATGGAGATGGGGATGGTCAAGAGAGCTTGATTAAAAAACAGGGAGAAATACCCGATCAAATAGCTATTGAAAGTGGACACCATGAGCAAATTGAGCAGCTTCCGGGTTACGCCAAATTTCCTCCCATTCCTGTGCCAGTACCAATTCAAGGCTATTCGGGGAGTATAGTCCTTCCTCTTCCTCCTCAACTTCAAGATGGTCATTTTTCACCAAAGAAAGGTAAACAAAAATGACACAAATTAAATGTACTTGTGAGCAGAGTATAAGAATTATTCATAATTTGACCTTTGTAAATCCATTGTCAAAGTTTGAAAAACTTTTTCATGTGAAACTTTTCAATGATGACAAAGCTCAATGATGTTAGCCCACATTAGCTTGTTATTTTCTGTCCCATATGTTGTCTGAATGTGTAACAAGAAAAGAAAACAAACACATAAAAAGAATTCTTTTTCAACTTTTACGTCTAAACTTGAAATGTTGTGTCCATAAAAAAATTTATAAACATGTGACCAGTGTGACAACATATGCTGAGGAATATCTGATCATTTTTTTGACACTTGCACGCTCTGTACTAGAGAGAGAGAGAGAGATTTGACAGTTACAAGAGAGAGAGAGAGAAACTGTAACCAAATAAGCCTGATTGATAAAATAAAAGAATGTTGAAAGTTTTTCTTGTTTTTATGACATTATTTTTGTTGATTCTAAATTATCGTAAACAGCTCATCAAGATGTATTTCAAGCTCACGGCCACTCACATCCACAACAAGTTCGACAACCACCAAATTTTCATGCCCATCATCAACAACAACAACAAAATCATGGTTTCACTGATGTGAAGGTCACCAAAAGCAAGGAAATTTCAGAGCTTCTCATTGCCTCACCACCACAAGGACAACAGCCAGGTCCACATTCCGGGGAACAACATCGATACAATAATCATCATCATGATAATGGTGGTGGATTTCAACAACATTTATTAAAACGACCCAACATTTTCCAACAACAACATCATGGACCACCTCCCCCTCCTCCTTTCCGAGATGGAGGAGCACCGCCAAAACCACAATTTGGTGGACATCAAGAGTCATTGACCCAAAGTATTATCAAAGAATTTTTGTCCAAAGTAAGTGGTTAAAGTTTAAATGTGCTTTGAAAGCTTCATTAGGGTAAATTAGACTGTATTTAATAATAATTTTTATATATTTGAAGGCTCACGGGAAACCACAACAACCCCCTCCAAGATTCCCTGGACCACCTCCACCTCAAAATTTTTATGGGGCACCAAATAAGCACAATGTCTTGTCACCTGCTCCAGCCCATGGGAAACCATTTCAAGGAAGTAAGGAAGTTGGAAATGAATTACAGGCTGAGGGAGGAGAATTAGGACCTGGACCAGTTGTTCAATATGGAGGTGTCTTAGGACCAAATCCATTGAAACATTTAACAGGTACTGAGACAGTACAATCAATTATAAAAATTTCATAAAAGAGTATGAATTCATTTGTTTTGATTTTTAAAACGTTTTTTTTAGCCACCGGTCCATGGCCCGAGGGACCAGAAGCACTGGTAATTTTTTCCCCATTTCTCCCATGAAATTCCCCTTTAGACAGAATTTAGTGATTTGTCGTCAATAAATACTAATTATGTCTTTGTAAAATTTCAGGATATGGCCAAAATCGTCACTTTGGACGTGAAATGTGAGAAAAATGTGATGAGGATTTTCATTGCTTTTGACAGACCATTCCATGGTGTCATCTTTTCAAAGGTAATGCCTAATTCTTACAGGTCAATTTATTTCTCTCATAAAAGTTATTTAACACTTGAATGGATTTAAATACATATTTGATTCTTATAGGGACATTACCACAACGTTCATTGTATTCATTTACCTGCTGGCCTTGGTCATACATCAGCTAATTTTGACATTAGTATTGACTCATGTGGAACACAAGGAAATAATGACAATTCTGTCCAAGCCTATGGAGCCCCTCCATCCACAGGATCTGGCTCATTTTTTGAGAATGTTATTGTTATCCAATATGATGCTCAGGTACAGGAAGTGTGGGATCAAGCCCGAAAACTTCGTTGTACTTGGCACGATCAGTATGAAAAGTCCGTCACATTCCGTCCATTCCCTGTCGACATGTTGGGTGAGTTGTCAAACAGTACAATTAATTATTACACTACAATTTGAGCACAATGTAAAAACAAATTTTCATTTTTCATGTGTCTTTCTTCAGATGTTAGATCAGCTTCATTTGCTGGAGACAATGTTGGATGCTGGATGCAAATTCAGGTATATATTTAGTGGTACAAATTATTTTATGTGTAAACTACGTCTATTTGATGACTTTTCACTGTATAATTTGTATTTTTTGAACAGGTTGGAAAGGGAC
Source organism: Arrhopalites spinosus (assembly GCA_034700945.1). NCBI lineage: Eukaryota > Metazoa > Arthropoda > Collembola > Symphypleona > Arrhopalitidae > Arrhopalites > Arrhopalites spinosus. The sequence goes on from JAQIVZ010000266.1 coordinate 29,759, forward strand.
CTTGGGCCTCTGAAGTGTCTGGTCTTGTGAAAATTGGTCAAACCATGACGATGGTTCTAGCAATCAAAGATGATGACAATAAGTTTGACATGTTAGTCCGAAATTGTTTAGCCCATGATGGTCAACGATCACCCATTCAACTTGTAGATCAATACGGCTGTATATCTAGACCAAAAGTAATGTTTTTTCATTATAAAATTTAAAATGTTAATTGTAGCACACTGTACACGTCAATGAGTGAAGTGGATTTTCTAAATTTTAATATTTATTCTTTCTCCACAGTTAATGTCACGTTTTACAAAAATTAAAAACTTTGGAGCTTCAGCCTCCGTTTTATCATATGCTCACTTCCAAGCCTTCAAATTCCCTGACAGTATGGAGGTCAGTATAATTTAATTCATTTGGTATTTATAAACTATACACGTGTCGAGTAAATAACTTAATGTGTCTATTTTTTTTATTAAATAGGTTCACTTTCAATGTACAATTCAAATCTGTCGCTACCAATGTCCAGAGCAGTGTTCCCAACCTGGTGAGGCTGGAGGAGCAGGTGGATATGGAGCCGTTGGTAAAAGTGGTCTTCCTGCAGACTCAAAAGATGGTGAGACACCGGAAGCTGGTGAAAGTTTGCCCAATAGTCGACGCAGAAGACGGGCAGCCCAATTCAATGAAACTGCTGGTGGCTTTGATGATGATGACATTTATGAGTACACAACAACCTTTAAGATTACTCCACAAGGTTTTGACGAAAAGGAAAATGTGGGATTGAATCGAATCATCACAGTCGTGTCAAATGATGACCTTGAGTTATTGTCCAAAAACTCTGGAAATAATAATTTCAGAGATTCAGAAGACGTGCCTGTAATTGAGTCTACAATTGGTGACATTGTTTGTATGTCAACATTTGGTTTTGCATCCATGCTTGTCATACTTATTGGATGTCTCCTCATTGCTTGCGTGGTCTCAGCTGTTCTCATCCTAAGAAAACCACGAAAATATTAAATAATTTTTAAACATCAAATTTTACAATAGAAAAAAAAATTATTATGGGCAAGCTTGAACTGACTTTTAATTATTTATTATTAACATGTATAGTTATATAAATGTATAAATATATATGGAGGCGCGCGTTATTATATATTTTATTATTATATAACACAATCTTGTTTTGTTTGTGCTGTTCAGAAATTTTCATGACATGTCATCAAAGAGAAAAAAAGAGTACATTTTTTAAAAAATAGTATATATATTTTGTTCATTATTTATTTATTTTTGTTACTGAGAGTCCATGATATAAACTACAATTTTTTCTGTAATGTACATTTTTTTCCTTTTCTAAATTCAGAAGCAATATGTTAATAGAGAGAGAGAAAGTTACAAAATTTACTGTCCATAATTTAAGTATTTTAACTTTAATGATTCTACTGCCGTTTTTACGTATTATAGCAATGCTATAAATAGCATTATTATTTTATAAGTTGTCCAACATTTCAAAATAAATATGTATAATCAGTTGTTGTTGACATTGACGTGTATTTTGAACAGAAGCTCCTTTTTATAGAAGGGAGACGAATGAATGATGAGTGAAAGATTGACCGAAGAGTGTTTCGTTATTTAATTTTTATGTGTTTTAAAACAAAACGCAACCAAAGTTTTAACCAAGATAAAGATGATTGATGGTGTGAAAACGAGAAAAAATAAAACCAACAACAGGCCAAACAAAATGCAATATATATATAATATGATATTTTTGTATTTTATAATATTATCCATTACTTGTAAAATATTTGTTATTTAGTACACAACACAATTTTAATTCCAAACGCATATTATTTATGTACAAATGTGTACTTACTACAAATGTACATTTTCTAAAAATTACAAAATTTCTTCTATCTTCATATATTTTGTACTATATATACATTACATACTACTTCAAGAAAATGGAAAATATCAGAATAAAGACACGAATTTTTTACAAAATTTTACAGTCCATTTTAATTCATTTCATAATTTTTCAGTTGAAATTCAGTGAACAAAGGAAAAAAGTACTTGATGGCATTCCGTTCAAAATTTCCAGCTCAAAATTGTGTTACGAAATACAAAAAAAGTCGAATTTTTTTTCTCCAAAGAATCAAAGAATCATCCTTAGCAGGGTCACAAGTTTTCTGAAAGATTTTTTTGTATTTTAGGCATAAATAGAGTTAATAGTAATGAGTAGTAGATTTTCTCATACTAAATTCTATTATCCAAAAAATAAATGATATAAATAGTTGTAAATTAAGTGTTGTTAAAATAATTTTTCGTATGAGACATGGAGTGGCACATTTTTTTAATATTAGTATTAAACTTACTGTTAGTTAATTGTGAAGATGCAGAGCCCAAAGTCCATGGTTGTGGAGGATATGTCAAGAGTCAATTTAAACTGGAATTCCATCAAATAGAAATCAAATTGTGAGTACTTTTAATTTTGCATGAATTAAACTTGTAAATAAACTACATAAGGTGCAGCATGATTATAACAAACTTTGTCTTAATTTGTGTTAATTAGATTCACCAAACAGGGCAGCTTAAAAATGAAGACTGACTGTGCTCCCCAATCAGGATATTATTTCATTCCACTTGACAGAGTAGGCGATTATATTTTGAGAGTAAGTAAAACACAAAAATTCATTAGCTCACATGTTAATTTAATTTAAGGTGTGTGTGCAGTACATACTGTGTATCCATGATACTCAAAATTATCCCTTTTATTTTAGGTTCATTGTCCAGAAGGATGGACTTTTGATCCACCACAGTATGAAATCAAATTTGATGGAAAAACTGACAAGTAATTATTTTCTAACATGTCTCACAATTCATTTTGCTACATGATAAATGACGATGAATATATTTTGTTTTTTTTCATAGTTGCTCAAAAGAAATCGATCTTAATTTTGATTTCAAAGGATTTTCAATCTATGGAAATGTAGTAACAGCTGGTTATTCTGATGGTATGTAAAATAACTTTATTAAAGTTTATTGTATAGAAACAATTATGTGCTTATTACATTCATCTTACTATTTTCATCTCACTGCAGGTCCAAGCAATGTAAAAATATCATTGTCAGGCCCTCATGGTTTACAACTTGAGACAATGACTGGAGAGAAAGGAACATTTTCATTTGAGAGCATTCCTCCAGGTCAATATGTTGTGAAAGCAACTCATCCAGATCTTCTTCTAACAAATGATCAACATTCTTTTGAAATCACTAATAAAAATATTGATATTCACAATAAGGTATGTGTAAGCTTATTTTGTGAATTATTCACTCGTTAAACATTTATTGTTAAAGATTTGTGAGTCTAATGAAAAATGGTTCCATTTTAGATTCTTGTCAATGGATATACTGTCACAGGTCATGTGTACAGTGATTCTTCTCGTCCTGTTGAAGGGGTTTACCTTGTTCTCTATGGAGAAGCAAACTCTAAAGTTCCAAAACAATGTCTCACAAATGTTGCAGACGTCAATGTTGTCAGTGATAATAGCATTAGTGGCAAAGTTTTATGTCTTCGGGCATCTGGTTCTGACGGAGCATTTCAGTTCATTGGAGTCTCCCCCGGAAAATATACCATTGTTCCTGTGTACAGGTTAAAGTTTACACAAAAAAATTAATTTTAAAAACATATTCCAAGTGTGTTCTAAGTGTAAATTATGGAGTCAAAGACAAGAGAATGAATATTTTATTTGTTGATTATTAGGGGTAAGAATATTGTTTACGATGTGGTTCCTGAAAAATTACAAGTTGAAGTCAAGCATGAGTCATTGCTATTGAAGAAGGACTTTCAAGTTGAAGGATTTACTGTACAAGGAAAGGTTCCAGGCTATCCTGGAGCATCTGTGCTCATAAATGGAGAATTGAAAGCCAAATGTAAGGAAGATGGAACATTTAATTTGGCCAGAATGAAACCAGGAAAATATGAATTTCAAATTCAATCAGGTAGTCATTACTACTTAAGTATTTAGCATGTAGTTTTGAAATAATGTCATGTATTCAACATAGAAATACTGTGGAAATGTGTCCTTAGTTCTTATAATTTTATTTTTTCTCAAAAACAGAAAAAGTTCAATTTGACACCATCACAATCGATGTCAATCCGGGTATGTTTTATTTTGCTTACAATTATGCACATTAAGTTAGTGTTAATACATATTTTAACTTAAATTGTCTTAAATACAGTACAATAATATACAAATTTTTTTTAGGAAGACCAATTTTGCCAGATTTTAGTCCATCTCGTTTCCTTGTTTGTGGTGTCGTCAAGGGCAGTTCGTCACAATCTTTGACACTGAATATTCAGTCAGTTGATAAATTGGGAAAAGCTGTAGGAGACATTCGTCATGAAGCTATTCAAGATCCAAATAATATTTGTGTCTTTTTACCGATTGGAAATTATAATTCTTGGATTGGATCATCACCAAATAAATACTTTACCCCATCAACTGTTAATTTTCAAATTCCAAATAATCAAAAAACTACTTTTGAATTTATGGAATTTTTGGGGCAAATTTCTGGTGTCATCATTTGTAAATTGGGATGTCCAGATAAATACACTATTTATCTACACCGTAAAGAAGATGGAAAACAAATTCAAGACAAAATTCTGAGTGGTTCAGCAAGTGAAAATAGTCAAGTCAACTTTAATTTCGAAAATGTTGAGTCTGGAACTTATTTAATATCACTTGGCGTTGATAGCAAATACTGTTGGGAAAAAGATGGAGTACTTGAAGTCACAGTTAAGGATTCAAATGTAGACAAATTATCCATTACCCAAAATGGATTTCGATTAAAAGTCACTTCAAGTCACGACACAATGTTGAAGTTTCTTCAACAGGGACAAATTGTAGAAAAAGAAATTTCATTAAAAGCTAAACAAGCCGAAAATATTTGTCTCAAAACTTCTCAGCCATATACATTGAAGCCAACTAGTTGTCATATTTTTGATGGAGTTGACGTCTCTGTACAGCCTGGGGTAAATACTGATGTAATGTTACAAGCTGTGAAGCACACTGTGTCTGGAAAAATTATAGCAATGGAGAAGATTGATGACCTTAAAGTCGAAGTCAATGGAAATTTACTTGAAGGTGCTAAACATGTCGAATCGACTAAGAATTCACGTGGAGAATTTGAGTATAAAATTGAATTTGGAGAAGTGCCTAATAATATTGTGACCATTAGTTTCCTCTCACTTGGTTTCTCTTTTGAGCCTTCTGAATTTGAAATGCAAACTGTGGATACATGTCAACTTGAGGCATTTCAAATTGTAGCAAAAAAAGCACACATTTTGAAAGGAAAATTAATTCCTCCATTAGGTAAGACGCTTATGTGTATATTTTTATACAATCACAAATTGTGACTCGTTGAATTCGTACTATAACACATAATATATTTTTTTCGATTTTTAGAGGGTGTACAAGTTCAGGTACAGGTTTTTGATTCCGCAACTGAATCAACCGTTCTCGTCACATCTGATTCTAAAGGTAAGGAAGACAGCATTATTGCTAAAGGAGGTTGAGACGAAAGAAACTTATTTTAATATATTAATGATAATGTAAGTATTCTTTCTTTTAATTTGTATTCTTATTTTCTAAAGGGGAATATATCGCTGGACCATTTGTACATTCACCAGGCTTCAAAGTAACTGTAACTCCTACTTTATCCGGTTATATATTTAAACCAACAAAGGAGGATGAATTCTCATTCACTGTTCACCAATTGGCAAAGATTCAAGTCAAGGTTGAAGAAAATCCTGGAGAGCCACTCACTAGTGTCTTACTTTCCTTGAGTGGTCCAAATGCATACAGACAAAATAGATACACAGATGCTAATGGAGAAATGACATTCACGGGTATGTCACCTTTACTAAAATTTCATGTTTGTGCTAAAATCAATGCATTGTTTTTTCTTTCTTGTGATGTCATGTATTTTTAGATCTGCAAGTTGGACAGTATTATTTGAAGGCATTACTCAAAGAATTTGAATTTGAACCAAGTGCTGTGAATATTGACTTGGGTGAACAAGAGACGAAGAAAGTTTTGGTCAAGTAAGTATTTTTATTTACATGTAAAATTGTATGTCCAAAATTCTAGAAAAATTGTTTTACTACTCTTTTTACAAATTAACATGCTTTTTTGTCTTTTAACCAAATAAATTAATAGAGCCAAACGTGAGTCATTCAGTTTGTATGGACAACTTTTCACTTTGAATGGGGGAATTACAAGTAATTTTTTTCTAATTCATTGTAGAATCATTCTACTAGGATGACTCAATAAATTTCTAAATTAACAACTAAATGTGAATATGTATTTCTATGAATTAGTGCCGAATCTACTTATTTCCGCAAAGGGATTGGATGATTGTGCTGAATATGGAGAAGAAGGTGTTAGTGATGAATCAGGGAATTTCAGAATATGGGCTCTAAAATCACAATGTCGATATCGAATATCTGGTAAGATAAAACAGATTGTATTAAAAGAAGACTTTGTACAAATCCAATAAGATTTTAATCATTTAATGGAACAATTATTTCAGTTTTAAGTGGAGGAGAGCTGGGAAGTAAAGTTGAACGAACAATTCCATCGTCTTTAGAAGTGAAGGTACATAATATAAATTTGATGTTCAATTGACAAGAACTTTTAAAATTATGTAGAAAAACCATTTAAATTAATTGTATACACCTAAACTTCGTAGGTTGAACAAGAGGACGTCAAAAATTTGAGTTTTATAGTCATGACGCCAGTGACAAGAATGGACGTTAGTCTTCGTTGCTCCACAAATAAAGACAAATATTTAGAGTCACTCAAAGCATTTGTGTACTCTACACGTTCTCCAGATGTTCCTGTTCACAAAGTGTCATTTAATGGTTATCCTTATCTAATGCTACCCCAGATTCATATGGACAACACTGAATATTTCATTACATTTGAGTCTAGTCTCAGTGAATTCCAGTACAAGTATAAAACACCTGTAATTAATTTTGTAGCCAATGAATCCTTTGCTCATTTTGATTTTAATTTTTTTGTTGAACCCACCCCTGTAGAACAAGACATTGGTAAAAGTTCGTACATTGCATTAATCTCTGTATTCATAGTCATTATAGCTTGCATATATTTTGAAACGATTGTTAGATTTATTAAAAATTATGCTGAGAATTATTCAAGAAAAAATAAGCCGAAAACAAAATAAACCATCAAGGAAATGTCAGTACTGATGAATGAATGATATACAAAAAAAGTGAATGTCTATTATTATGTTGTCTGTCTTATTGTTGACTTTTAAATCATAATAATTATCTTCTATCTTTCACAGCTAATGCTATAATACTATCCCAAAAAAGTGATTGTTTATTGTTAATGAATATTTATAGTTTTATTGTGGAATATTTGTGTCGTTGTGTATTATTGACTTTGTTATTATATTAAACGAGAAAAAAATTTAAATAATATAATAAATATGTGTGTTAATTATTTAATATGGAAAAGTGCACGTATCATGATGAGTAGCATAAATTGTAATTATTTTTTTTAGATGACAATGAGATCATGCGCTCAACTATTTAAAATAAATTTTAGAAAATCAATTTGATATTCAATTTTGCATTGGAAGCAGCTGATATAGCTGGATATGGTGGTATTTTTATTTACCTGTCTATATTTTTTATTTCAAAAAATCAGTACTTGTATCCATCGCCGCTAAAATTATTATTACGATTGTGATTTTGAAGTGTAAAAGTATATTATTTTAATTGTGATTTTATATCGTACGTAAACTGACGCGTAGTTAATAAGTTGTCTAGTTCAAGTCGCAAATAATGCAAGTTATATATAAGTATAAGAGATTAAAATATTTCTCTTCTTTAAATACACTTTGAACGAATATAATATAATTATTACGCAAATTGTATAACGCAAATACAAAAAGTTACAACAATTTTTTTATACATCACGTAAACGTAAACAAGACGTATTTTAACGAGGAAACAAAAGAGAAGTTGGACAAAAGAATTTATTTATACAGAAACATTATTAAATACATATTATCATATATCCAGTCAGCACAGTCAGTGTACTTAATACATTTAACGAGTAGAAAATTTAGATATACGTCAAAGTAAGTAAATCATACGATTCAGCTCAATAGTGCAAAAAAAATCTAACAAAAAAATCATTTGTTAAGTAAAAAAAAAGTACAAGAGTTTTAAGATAGAGAAAAACATAAAGTACAAAGGTTTTTAATACTTTGTATTTTCCATTTTATATAATAATTAAATCATTACTAATTTTACTTGGAGATTTTAAGAGCGTACATATTAAGTATATATGATTAATTCGAGTGTTTGAGCAATAATAATTACAAGGAATAAAAAAACACAATCGTATATTTTAAAAATATTTACCAAAAAGAATATTATTATAAAATAGTATATTTTATCTACTCGATAGACATCGCAAAAGTTTAAATTACATTTTTATTGTCTCAACCAAAAGTAGTATTAGTATAATATAGTGGTACACAATACTTCATCAACTCATTTGAAACAACTCAAAGGTATGTTGAAAATGTGACGTTTTTGTTACTATTTAATACATGTATTAATTTTATGTGTGGAAATGTATAATTTTAATTAGAATCAGTTGATGTGATTAAGTAATTTAATATTGGGATGAAAAATTGAAATGAATTAATGTCTTGTTGTAGATTACAATTTGATGGCCGTAGAAGTATGGAGAAAGGAAGAGATGAAGATCTTACCTTGTCAAGAATCCCAGTCTTTGTATTCCCATCTTCCATAGTTTTCAATGCAAATGACAGGGATCATATCAAACAAATACTTACCATTTATAATCCATATGAATTTCCAGTTCGTTTCAAAGGTACAATTTTTTATTGTTATTGAGTTTAATTGGAATTTGATGAGTGTTGAATAAGTTACCTAACAATTTCTTTATCAAAACTTTATTGCAATTGCTATGTAACTTGTAATGTCTTTCAGTTCTGTCAACGGCTCCATCAAATTATACGGTGATTGACCCTGAAGGCTGTATAAACTCCAAGAATAGTGTTGATTTAATTGTAAAGCTCACATCAGCAGTACCCTGTGACTCATCTACACACTCTGAAGATAAATTTCGTGTAATTATGTCTTAATTTTAACATTACATTTTTTTACTAATCGACATGATAAACATGACCTTGACATGTTTTCCTTTTGGTTTTTTAGCCTGCAGGTCCATCTTCAAAGGGCCGTGGACCAAATGACATAAATGATGTCTTTCGGATTCTTATCTACAATTACAATACCCGGCAGCAACTTGGACGAAAAGATGGTATGTAAATAATTGTCAACCCAAGATTACCTCATGTAGAACAAATAATGAACCAATAATGAATATTTTGTTGTTATTGTTTTACAGTTAATGCTTTAATTCATTTTGGAAGTCCAAATAGTAGCAGCTTTGGTAATTACTCTCCAGGCAGCCCAAACTCTCTCGAAATGCCTCTCTCTGAATCCTTTCAACAATGTCCTTCCATAGGTATGACGTCGGCCGCATCGAAAAAGAATGATCAAATAGTAGGGGGTGGTGGTGGAGTTTTTTACAATGGAGGTCAACATCATCCTAACTATGTGGCTGTTTTGACAGCATTGGTTTGTATCATTGGTCTCCTTCTACCCACAAATACAAATGAGAATAATAAGGACACCTCGTCAGGAGGAGGAACGTCTCAAGGAGGATCATCCATCCCTTCGTATCTTCATTTAACAATTAATCAAAAACTTTTAATTGCATATACTTTAGGCTTGATGACATACAACCTCCTTTCGAGATAACTGATACAATTTTAATAATTAATGAATTAATAATAAAATTATAATGGAAAAATCAAAACTATTTACTTTATAATAATGGTTTGATTTTCTTTTCAAAATTTACTTGTATGCATTTTTTCCACAGAGTTTCGATACTATATATTATTACAAATATATACCTATAATAAATAAGATGATTAATATAATATATTAATCATTATATATTATATAATGTGTTGTTTTGTAAAATGATAAGAACGTGACAACAACTGTATAAATATGATGATAATAAAAAGTACACAAGCAACAGACTCTATCAACCTGTAGTTGTAGTTAATTTTAAATTAAGGACAACATGGAAGTATAAGACGAGAGTCCCAGAACTTCTTGTTCGCGCTTATATTCAATGTAGTATTGCGAACATATTCAGAGGCAATTATAACGAGTTCTGGGTCAATGTCAGTGAACTAAGCCAAAATTTAATTCACAGTACATTCCAAGTAGTTTTATTTAGCCAAGCAGAGTCCGGTTCGTGTCATCAGGACTTAAGGGGTCAACTGTACACGTCCTGAATTTTGTAAGGGAATTTCCATATTTGTTATCCAACAGTGTACATGCATACATGTCGTATATACCCCCCATATAATCTGTCTTACTTATAGATATACGGAAAATGGAAATCAAAAATGTAAAATTCATAAAACAATCAAATCTCCTCATTCTTATAATTATTTAGGACTTTTTAGTAAGAATATGGGGGCTATACTTTGTCTACAAAAAATCTCATACTGTGTTTCACTCAAGTTACAAATTTTTAATTTTTTTGCGTGTGACTAATTATTTATAGGCGTGATGCCACTATTTGGAAAAAGTCAGAAGAATCCAGCAGAAGTTGTGAAGGCACTTAAAGAAGCCGTCACTGCCCTGGAACGTGGTGAAAAGAAAGGTCAGAAATTTATCCTTTTCCCTATCAACATGATTTGTCATTTATTTAATACTCATCATGGAAATTTTTCATATTTGTGCATTATTTTGAAATCAATCTTTTGTCTTTCTGTCTTCATAAAAATTTATGTTTTTGTACAAAAAATGATAATAAGGGATTTCAAAATTAATACATGAATTTTTATAAATTATTTAAATGCAATATTTTTATTACTTCAAAACAATTAAAGTAACAGAAAGAGAACATAAAAACTTTTACGTTTTTAGTTTCTTTGGTTGTTTGCTTTTATATGTTCAATATAAGATGTAATTTTATGTTTTCTTATAAAAAGGCTAACTTTTCAAGCCATAAGGTCAATTTTGCTAAAAAAACAGTTATAAACTTTTTAAAAAATATACTTTCAGTAAGCAAAGAGAAAGCACAGGAAGAAGTTACCAAGCAAGTAAGTCGTCAGAAAATTAAGAAATTGATGTATTATTAATTAATTATTACTCATCCAGTGCTTTGCATCATGACATATTTTTTTACTCATTTATTCTCTTATTTATTGTAGTTGGGTGCTGTAAAAGTCCTCCTCTTCGGTATGTTTAATAATTGTGAAAACAAAGACACCAAATAGTATTTAATAGGATGTTCGCATCATATATAATGTGATCTGTGAATTATTTTTCTTTCTATGTAGGTTCAGCAGACACTGAACAGCAGACTGAGATTTTGGTAGCACAATTGTCTCAAGGTATAAAGAGATAGTCAGTACATTGATATTAGTATTAATTACAATTATCACAACAGATGTATTAATTACTGTTTTCTATCTTAATCTCAGAGCTTTACAACACCAATCTTCTTCTCCTCCTCATTAACAATTTGTCACGGATTGAATTTGAGGTTTCTGTCAATCAACAAATTCTGTACAATATGATTAGAAAAAATTATTCTAATTTTTAGGCTACATGTTATATCAACTCACGTTGTTCACATTATGTTTAAATTACTACTGATAATTTACAGGGTAAGAAGGATGTGGCCCAAATTTTTAATAATATACTGCGACGGCATATAGGGGCTAGATCACCCACAGTCGAGTACATCTGTACTAAGCCAGAAATTCTTTTTACCCTCATATCAGGGTATGTATTATGAAAAATGACAAAAAATTAAGTTTTAAACACATGTATTAAATTTTGTAATTTTAAATTTCATTAATTCTGTTTTTTGAAGGTATGAGCATCAAGATGTAGCACTAAACTGTGGAACTATGCTACGGGAATGTAAGTTTAGAATTATTGTAATAGCATGTAAAAAACAATAAAGACGTGAATTTTATCAAAATATTCATCATAAAATAATTGCAATAATTCTGAATAATGTGGTGTAGGTCCTATATGTAATTTTTTTTTGATTTGATTCAGGTGCCAGATATGAAGCCTTGGCCAAGATTGTTCTCTATTCTAATGACTTTTATAAGTTTTTCGAATATGTCGAAGTATCCACGTTCGATATCGCTTCTGATGCCTTCTCCACATTCAAGGAACTGTTGACTAGGCATAAATTGCTTAGCGCGGAATTTCTGGAAGCCAACTACGACAAGGTTTTTAATCACTATCAGCAGCTTCTCAACTCGGAAAATTATGTAACCCGTCGTCAAAGTCTGAAGTTGCTTGGAGAACTGTTGCTTGACCGACACAATTTTACGGTAATACCATCTCTCTCTCTTGCTTTATCATGGTTGTTTTCTTACTGAACTACCTACTATAATTATGGGCAATGTCATTATTTTCAGGTGATGACTAGATACATTTCTAATCCGGAGAATTTAAAGCTTATGATGAACATGCTGAAAGAGAAGTCTAGGAATATACAATTTGAAGCCTTCCATGTTTTCAAAGTAAGATGTGCAACAATATATATATTTCGTTATTTAATTATTGTACAAACTAAAAATTTATAATTATTAATATATTGAATTTTTATTTCCTTGATAGGTTTTTGTCGCGAATCCCAACAAACCTAAACCCATCTTGGACATTTTGCTAAGAAATCAAGAAAAGTTAGTGACATAATTTTTTTTGAAATGAATGCTAATTTAGTAATTAGTTCTGTTCATGAATTCGTTTCACATTACATGGAAGATTTATGACAATATTGTCTTATTTATAAATTCATGGGCTAAAGTTATTTGATAGTATTGATCTCGTAAAAAACTTGCAATTAATTTTTTTTAAAATATTACAACAGGTTGGTGGATTTTTTGACAAAGTTCCATGAAGATCGGTCGGAGGATGAACAATTCAACGACGAAAAGGCTTACCTTATAAAACAAATCCGCGAATTAAAACCCCTTCCGGATCAGTAGTACATATTTTATCGATTTCTGGTACACGAAAACTTAAAATGTATCATTTGCATGTACATATTATATAGCGCCTGCTTTGTAAAAAAATAAACTTAAAATTAACCGATGTACATAATGATAATAACAATAATATGAATGATGATGATACGAAAGTAGGCCGAAGCTAGACCTTTTAAAAATCAACTTATTTAATAATAAAAAAATTACCTACTGTTTTAAAAAATACAAACGATCGCGCAGATAAAGATAATAATAATAATTATATATAAATAAAAATTAATAATATTATAAATAATGATAGGAAGCCAAAAATTAAAAAAAATTAATAGTGGAATTATTATTAACCATTAGTATATAATAATTATATAAGAATTCAACAATAAGAAATAGTGATAAGTTTTTTTTGGACCCTGTCGATTTTAACATGAATTACGTTAATGTTCTATTTTACTATCCTTTCCCTAATTATTATTACATTGATTATTTTATAATATTGTTGGATTAATGGAAAGTAGTAATAGATGTGGGAACAAAAAAAAAACGAACAGTAACCTGAGATATACAATACAAGGAGCACATGTGTGTAAACACAAATTCAAGACAAAATAACAACAATGTTATGAATATCAAGAAATAACACAGGGGGGAAGGAAGAATTGATAGTGAAACGTCAGTTGTGAAGAAGACTAAGATGCAATTTTGGTTCTGGAAAAGTATCCATATAAAAACAATAATTAGTGTTTAATTTTACCATCATTAATTGAAAATGATCATGATGCATTTACTAAATGTAACACAAGAGAAACAAAAAAGGTCCCCAGAAACCTACTTTCGAAAAATTAGCATGCTTTGTAAATGAAGACTTACTTTGATGTAACATCTGTAGGTGCATTAAATTCAACTTGTGATTATTTTGTCTAAAAACTATAGTAGTCGTATATATATCTTAATTAATTAAAGTTATGATAATGTAATCATAAAATAATTGTTGTTCCCCTATCGTCGAATGAATAATGTTTACACATATATTATATTTTGTAGTAAATTCTTTGTATTATATCAATAGCTTGACTACAAAATATAAAACTGTAAGCGCAAAATACATTATGTAAGAGTGAATTTTATTGTTTTAGCCCAAAATATTTTACCAATAATTAGTTAATTATTATTGTCAAGAATCAGTATCTGGGTTATATTATTATTTCAAACAAAAAAAAATCTTATTATGCTTCTTTTGAATTAAAGTATTAATAATAAGCACATCTCTATTTCAATATGGCATCTTTTTGACCATTCAAAACATGAAATATTTAATGTGTATTGTCCACCTAGCCATGTATGTTGTAGAAATCATGACAAATTAACTCGGTTCCGTCAAAATAATTTCATGAGCAAAAAGAGCTTTTATTTTACGGAAAGCATTTTTAACAGTGTTAACTTTCACTGGCTTCAAGAAAGTCATGAAGTTATTAATATTAATAATGAATGAATGAATAGTTCTGAGAAATTAATACTACAGTGAATTAAAACATTACCCTCTACTTCATTCATTAGATAATAGCATCCCATAGTTCTTTCAAGAAGAAATTATCAAAGTCTGTCTTCTCATTGATTCCTGTAAAAAATACAAATAAAATATTGTAAAATCCAAGCACATGACAAAATGAGAAATAACACAACAATTTCTTTCTTGTTTTCCCACATAAAAAATGAAAAAATGATTTTAGAAATGACTAGAATGTAAGTTTTACAATACCTAAAATATCCAACAATTCATTAAACGTCTTGGCAGTCAGAAGTTTTTGTTGATATAGATTCAACACTGCTGTAGTTGACTTTACTAGAGGCTCATCATTTCTACGAATGTAATCGGCAAGCATAGATGGCCATTCCCCACTTCCAGATACATCCTAAATAGTACAAAAAATACATGTATTTCACATTGGCAACTTTTTTTGGAATTACATTACAATTGCAACAAAATCAATTTCAACATGCTATGAAGAGTGTCCTTTTTTCCTCACCTTAAAGACTATAGTATAGAAACCATGAATAAGTGCCAAGAATATGAGGCCAGAACGACAATGCTCAAACGTGGCTGCTCGATACTTCTTTGAGCGCACTCCACATAATGCAATCACTCTCTTTAACCATAGAATACGATTGTTCATCCATCTACATTTCCATTAAAATCAAAAATGAATTATTATATATTTTTCATGTGCATTTTTATATTGTGTAATTCAGATGATATTATACACTTGAAATATACAGTAAGTAAGTACTTGTCAGGTGGATTGACAGTGAGGGACACGACTAAATGGTAGTAAACACCATCAACAGCATACGCATCATCCTTCTTCCACTGTGATGGTGTAGTGTTCAGAAACTTTTCAACGGCACTGCTCTCTTTAGACGCAGCTGAATATATATTTTTTTTAAAAAAATAACACAAACGCTGAATGAAAAACTTTGTATATTCGTACAATAAATTATATCCACAAGAAAAAAAGGCAGTTCTGAGCGAGATACTGTTATCATTTCTCACTAAACGAGTGCATGTACTTTTTAAAATTTATACCTAGAATTAAAAACTTGTAGTTAACATATTAAGTTACCTCGAGTTGTATTTAAAACATACAAAGCGGTATGAAATAAATATGGTATTAAATGCATATTAGATTCAGGTCCACCACCACCAGTATCTTCATGAAAGGTTTTCTCTTCAGCAAATCTGTGTACACAATTATTAAATACATAAATTATTCATCAGAAACAAAGTAATAAATGAAATTATTAAATATTATTCTTTAAAGAGTAAAGACTGACCGAAGGAGAAGTAATTTGATATCATGAGCTCCTGATGAAAATCCAACATCACGATTCCCAGTAGCTTCTAAATATTTAAATCCAAAAACAATTCCATGATAAAAACAGTTTAATTTATTCTAGAAGTAACAAAAATACAACCAATAATAACAAATCGTACCTTGTAAATAAGCATTGCTGTGAATATTGAATAAAAATCAATGTTATTAGTGATCAAAATAAATATATAACTAGAAATATCATGTAAAGTTCATATCACATAGAATGTAATAATTTGCAAATGATTCACTCACTGACGAGCTAAACAGGCAGCAAATGCTGACTCTGGAACTTGTTGTCCCCACAATGGAATCAGTCCATTACACCGAGTATTTGCATTCTATAAAAATATTAAAATAAATGTTCAAAAAAAAATTGTCTGTACGTACAAAATACATTATGTTCATAAATATAACCGTCATATTAACTCACCTGTAGAGATGCTGATTCCCATTCGTCTCGAGATCGAGCAAGTCTTATGGCTGCCATATGGCAATCGACATGGACCACATTAAAATGTGACACAGTACAGTAGCCATAAGTTTTTCGACTCTTCAATTCATGCTCTTCCAACAAACATCGTTTACTATACGTGTAAATACCAAGTACTTTCGTTGGTTGATATTTGTACCCTTCCCGACAAATCACACAAATTAAACCAGTCTCTTCAGCTAGTTCTTCCAAGTGGTCCAACATTGTCGATACTGCAGCTGTTACTTGACCTAAGTACAAATAAATAAACGAATATGAATAATAATATATCGAGACTTGACAAATAGTAGAAAGTTATTCTTTTGACATAAATTCATTTGTTGAAAATTGACATTATTTTATTATCATGTTTACCTCTATCATTTGTTTTCATTCCCATTGTGCTCAGCTGTCGTTGACGCATAGCCATAGCCATTTTCTTCTTCTCCTCTCTAGTCGCTCGTCGAGCAGCTTCAACTTCTTTCCAAATCTGAATTTGTACAATACAAAGTAAATTACTCCCTTACATTGTAAAAATATTCCAATAACCCTTTACGTATATTTGTGTCCATGTCAAATAAGAAGAAAAAAACACTTGCCTGCTTGTGAGAACGTAAAGCTTCCAAAGTATTTTCTGCTAAAGACCCTACATGTTCATCTGATGACACTTGCTCTAATTGATGTATTACATAAATAGAGTCTTTTATTGCTTCCTAGAATATTATCAATTCATCTAATTTGAATTTTTTTCTTTCATGTTTAGCATACTCACACGAGTACTTGGTATAATATACGAATAACGCGTTCAATTATTACAATCTTTGTATTTTCTGACCTGAGTTGGAGCATGATTTGACGCAAATCCAGCCAAAAGTCGTAAAACATATTTCAAAGAAGGTTTAGAAGAAACAATTTCTTTCCATTCATCAGAGTCTGGTCTTCCCATGGGAGGTGTTAAACTTGGAGCTCGCAACTTGATATAGTCTAGACATGACTTGACAATCAGTCTCTCAAATGCCAAATCTTTGAATGTATAGCCATATGGACCCTCTTCGATATTTGATACAAGCGTACACAACTGTTCCATCTATAAATGTCATTTATAAAAAAAACAATGTCCATGTAATCAGTGTATTTCATTGTATATCAATAAAGTTATTTTTGAGATGTAAAGAGATCACCTTGTAAGCATAATCTCCCTGATTGGATCGATTTGCAGTATGATCGTCGATGAAATAAACAAAATCCCAACAATCGTTGTATACATCGAATATTGCTGTCATTTTTTCCTTGTCTGTGTATGCTAAGGCGGCTAAAACTTTGAATAAAGTAGTAGTTGTGGCGGTACTTGGCTTATTTTTTAGTTTTTGAGTCAAGGCTAGTAGACTGTTAAATTCTTCAATTGAACCTCTCGACTTGGCAAACCTAAGTACAAATAAATAAAAATTAAAAATTAAACAAATATCAACAATAATATATCGAGACTTGACAAATATTAGCAAGTTATTCTTTTGACATAAATACATTTGTTGAAAATTGACATTATTTATTATCATGTTTACCTCTCAAAAGCTGCCGGTTCCAAGGCACATGCATCACTCAATATTGTATCTAAGAACTGTCAAACAAAATGAAAAAATTATATAATTGAACTTTAAATTCACGCATGAAGAATGTCATATTTTCCAAATTTACCTCTAAGACTTGATCCGTTAAATGTACAACACCGGAAGAACCCTGTAAGTAGGTTAAGTCATATTCCAAACACAGTCTTAACACAGGAAGTAAAATTTGCACAGCATTCAAGTCAGGATCGAGGAGTGCCAAGCTGTGAAAAAATGAAAACATAAAAATTACTTTGTAGGCTTAGTGAATTGTAAAATGTACATCAATTTTTTGGTAAAGAAAACAGTTTATAAAGGTTACATTGCTAGAAACTAACTAATGACTTTCAATTGTGAACAGATTATCACAATAAAATATTACATAATAACATTAATTTTCACTCACCGACCAGCCTTAATTTTAGACGAATAACCGAGTAATTTAAAGTTAACTGCAAACAAAGAGAACAAAATCAGTCTTTTGAACAAGTGGACGCACAATCAATCAAAAACCGAAAAATCATAGGCAAGTGGCTTGTGTTGTTAAATTAATAGAATATAACATTGTAATAGAATCTCACCGGCAATTAATGGTTTAGCACCGGATAATTTAAACTGAAGACTCATCAGGTTTTCCAAAGAGTTCAGCACGACCTGAAAAAACAGCAAACGATTATTAGACCCTCCTTGACGATAATAAATAATTCAATACCAAATTCAAAATCGTGTACACTTTAGAATTAGACCCAAAAGGTTTTGAAATTTTAAATTAAACAAACTTCACCTTCAATCCTCCACAGTCAACAAGTACATTAGCCAACTTGTATGTCAGTTCGTTGTCTTCAGGCCCATCAGAAGCTGAAGCAAATGACTCCACAAATTCTTCAGTTGCATCTCCCAATAAACCACGCATACGATACACAATTCGCATCGGTTCAATTTGCCCGTTTGTTGGTAGCCAAATTCTTTTGTATACCTAAACAATATATTTAACAAAATTTATAAACATTGTTCATGCACTTTGCCTTCATCATGTCTTTTTCGATGATAATTAATTACAGGGTACAGTAAAAATTAAATTTTTTCGAACCTCTTTTACGGGTAAATCCAATGAAATGATTCGATTGCTATCAGAAAAAATAATTAAATACATGATGTTACTTATAATACACATAAAAACGGTTCCTTATTTATAATCTTTATAATGAAATACGTCACTTACTTTACTAAAAGTTCCATGCCATTATCATCCTCTAATAAAGCAACTAATTCACAATCAGTACAAATCTTATTTTTGATATCACGCATAAGAGGACCAACACCAGATTCGTTGCTACTGTATGGGTTACCCAGCATTCGACCCTAAATAACAACAAAAACAATATGAATTGTTAGTTTCAGATGCAGCATTTGTCACAAGTTGTGACTCACAACTAATCTTTGATTCATATGATTTCTCTGATTTTTGTTTTTTTAACAAAAACCACCAGAGAAATTCTCAATACTCACAAATCCAACTACACTATATTTATACTGTTCATATTAATTACTTGAAGAAAATCTTCTTGCTGTGGATCCTTGTCAAGTGTCATAAAAAACTCGGCAACCTCATTCTCCTCATGAACGATTAGAGAACATAAACGCTCGAATACAAATACAGGCGTTGCTAAATCATCCTTAGGACATTTCTTTAAAGTTTCTACGCAAACAGACATGAATACTTTTGTTTCTTCTTCTGTTCCCGTTGTAATCTCTTCTAGTAGTTGCAGTAAAATTTCTTGTGCTTCTTCGATCGGCCTGAAATATTAAAATGATTTCAACAATTAACTTTGAATTTGAATTTGAGCTTTATTATTAATCATAGTAAGTATACACTTTTTTCCATATATATAACTTGTCATCAAACATACTGAATTTACTTTATTACTTAATGCACCCACCTAGTTCGATGTAATCTCAGTCGTTTTAAAGCTAAATATCCTCGAAGAACAGTCGATAGAAGAGAAACTCTTCTCGTTCGGCGAACTGAAGGTATAGCCAATGATGATAATAAACGTGTAAGCTCCAAAACAGCAATGCCTATACGATGTCAAATTAATATGTATAATTTTGGAATAAAATACAAACGGTTATTCCATAATCATTAATGTAGTAATCTGACCTTGAGAAAGATCCGAATGAAGAGTGACAGCTTCCAAGTAATGTAATTTGTCTATATGGTCGTCCAGTAGCTTACAAACAATATTTAATGCATCTTTACAATTTACAATGTAGGCTGCGACTATAAAGACAGAAAAAAACACAAATTATAGACAGGATGATTTCACAAAATGAAACAGTTTTTATGCAAATTCAAAAATATCATCAACTTGAAACTATTGTTTGGAATTTTTGTACAACATGCAAGTTTAAGTTAATAAAAAATGAAATAACATAAAAATAATACTTACATTCTGCTGGTGTGGCTAAATCTCGATAAAGTTCCATGAACTCGCGACATGACTCCCCACTAGCTGGTAAATCTTCCATAAAACTTGTTAGCAGCTCCATTATCTAAACACAAAAGAAAGCAATTCAATTACTTGTCTGATGGGTACAGTGGTTATAAATCATAGATTATTCAGTTTTTTTCCTTCATAGTACCTTCAACCTTCTTAAAGGAATCTGTGACAAATCTTTCAGCAACGCTGCCGTGACTGCTCTTGTTTGCACAGATCCAGGACAGAACATTAGTTTCTTGAGCCACATAAAGTCAGAGTCAAACTGAAAAAGAGGCATATCAAATGTTACATTCCGAAAGAGGCGGTCATAAAAAATGATGATTTTTGTAGATCACACAGATAAATATATTGAACGTGTACAACAACTAAATGAACTTACTTTCAGAGATGAGTTTGGTTCCAGTTTGAAAAACTTTTCTAACCAAAGTCTTCCATATGTTTTGATTAAATACATTTCCCTCAACTCAGCTTTTGTTTTCTTGTGCTCCTTTGCTGCGTTGGCTATATCCTTCTTTGTGAGCTTTTCTTTTGACTCTGACCTTCCTTCTACTTTTTTCTTTGGTTCACTTCTAATGGGTTTTGGTAATTTCTTTTTCCAGCTTTCAAATGAATGTTCTTCGTCCCCATTAATCCATCGCTGTAGATCAATATACACTCCCTCAACAGGCTCGACTGTGGCCTTTTCTTTATCCCCACTTTGAGTGGCTCGAATAAAGTCTTGTATGATTTTTAAGCAGGGTAATAATCCAGCTTCTGTTACTGGACTATACGCTGGAATAGATGGGCTATACTCTGCAGGACAAAAAATTAAAAGTTTGTCACAATTTCTGGTTTATCGTTAGAATAACAACAACATGTGGGTCATTTATTGACAATTCAAGAGTACTGCTATATTACTCACCTCCGGTCGCAATTGGATCACGAAGTCGCTTAATTGCATGGGTGAAAATTCCCATGAGACTTCGTAGTTTTATTTCCCAACAAGAGTCGTACATTTGTAAAAGGGAAGCCAGAAGCGAAATTTCTTCAGACGTTTCAAAGCTCACATCCGACCAACTTTCTTTATTTAGAGCTACCATCACCCTATAAATTATTTGTGAATTAAAATCGTTCGACACTCTCACTTTAATCTCAATAAATTTTTATCCATACATGTCACATTAACATGTAAATAAATGACAAATACCTTGATGTAATCATGTTGGTTAGCTGCACTGTGGCCTGTGCATCATCTTTGACAAAGAAACACAAGGCATTCTTAACCTGTTCCTTGAGTCAAAAAGAGGTAAAAAACAAGGAAACATTTTATTAGACAACTATTTGTATCAATATGTTATGAGTAGTAATTTTTAATGAATCTATTTTTCGTACGATGCAAAAAAGTCTGCCTGCTGATTGAGACAATCGAAGAAGAAAACTGAGGAAAAATGGATCGAACGGATCTCGTGGACTCCCTGCCGTAATTAAAGCTTGGAGCAATTTCAAAGAGAGCGTAATACTGGAAGCCATACATCCATAGCAGCGTCCTGTATTAATAATTACCACGATTATGGGTCATTAGTCAATAATAATTTAAACTTGTTAGAAAATGATCTTACGGTAAGTGACGGTATCCATTGTATCTAAAGAATACGATGTGGGATCTAGTTTTAACATTTCCTTTCGGTAAGCTCCAACTTTCTGTTATATTAAAGTACAAAGATATATTTTATTTTATTACGATATATCATATAGAATATGGTATTTGTATAATATGTTCAGAATCAAAAAAATTCATACCCTCATCAGTCGATTCAGCTCTTCGTAGGAATTTTTACAGTCAATAGCGTAGCAATAGGCAAGACTCTGTACATTCTTCAACACTAATGATGACGTAGTACCAAGTCCACTACCAGAGTTTAAAACTTGAGCTGTTGTCGTACCGGAAACTCCAGCTAATGGGACTCCAGCATTCACAACACCATTACTATTACTTTGCACATTGTTGTTTAGAGCGTTGGCAGCTTTAAAAGTACAATAATAAATAAAAGTTTTAGCCCACAATGTATACTATGTCCCCTGAATATAATATAGCATTAAATAAGTACGTAGCGGTGAATGTTTATTACCAGCTGCAACGGCTGCATAAGATTGGGGAGGCGGTGCACTCCCAAGATTTATGCTAACTGTATTGGCGCTTGTAGTACTCAAGAATGTAGGAGTAACTCCAGTCATTGAACGGCGCTCTTTGATGGACTGAAGCATTGTCTAAAGATCAAAGTCAAATGAAATAATAATTGTTTACACATTGTCAGAAAAAACTATAATTTTAGAGAATAAAAAATACCTCAAGACAGCCCTTCATTTGCTGTTGTTGTTTATAAGTTTGGTCTGCTTTTTCGAGAAGGGAGCTCACTGCCGTTTCAGCCTTTTTATGATCTTCCTCATTTTCAATTGGATCTACAGCCACAACGTTCTTGGCTAATAAACTTATATCCATCTTAGCATATTTACAGAATCCACAGGAATGACACAAGAAGGGATCTCGTTCATCATAATTTATTGCCCGACACTTATGACATTGAAAAACATTTTCCCCACAGTTTGAACAAACTCTGAAAAAAACAAGACAAAATAATATAGTTAAGTAATACAAATACCTATATAAACGTACATTGATTTTCCACAATGATAATTGTAATCAAAATCTCAAGACTCACCCAGGTTGTGCTGGTACAGAAGCAGAGCATCTTGGACATTGTAAAGTTTCCGACGTTGCTTGTACATTGTCATAAAACTCTAAAAATTCCAACATGATGTTTGCTGCTGTAATTGGAACGCTAAAGTCTAATTTTATTTCTGTTTGAGAAGGACTCAGCATGACTAGTCGAGCCATTTGCCACAAAAGTGGTTTATTTTTCAGTTCAACAATTGGCAAATTTTTGGGTGAATAATAAACAACCATCTTCTTAATCATTCGAGCCTTTTTTACTTCTGTCAGACGAATACTGAGACGAATGACACTTAGGGTTGATGCTAATTTGATTATTTGACTATCTGAAAAAGTACAAATTCCAAATACATACATTAAAACTTGTCTAGAGTATACTCTATACTTATGTGATGTCTTGAATTATTTTTTATACACAAACCATGCAAAGTTCAAGCTATACATTTTGTCCTTTTCAACTTTCCATAAAAATAAATTATGAACTTCAAATTATTAATTAAAGCCGATTCTTACTTGCAGTAAATTTTGCATCAGCCTTTATAGAGTTTAATTTCTGAGTAGTGTAAGGTTTGTCAATATTGTAGCACACCTCGCAAGGTTCGGACTCAAGATAGAAACCTTCGACGGAAACAAACGGAACGAGAGAAGCATAGATGCTTGCATTTGGATGAGCAAGTAAGGTATATCCTTGTGACTCGATCGATTCAATGCAACAGCTTACTTGTTTTCGTAACTGTAGAAAAAACACAAACACAACAATGTAAACTAAACGCATTAAGCAACATCAACGTCCAGACTTGATTTGGTCTGTAATGTGATACTATTACATGATTATTTGTTTACTAAACGTTTTTATTGTTTTTAAATTAATTAAGCTTACATCCTTGGACTTTAATTCATCATTATTGAGAGTGGCATAGCCTAGTATATCCACAAATTGAGCTGCACGTGAACCGGCTGCTGGAACAAATGGCCAAAGTTCCCACATTGCATTCACAAGCTTCAGTTGATGAGCACAATCAGACGTCAAAAAGAATCCTAAAAGTAATGAGTGAGCTTGCCACCGTGTTGTCAATACAGGATGCTCCAATAAAAATTTCTAACACAATGGGGAAAAAACCCATAGTCATATTTTCTGCTATGTTGTATTTTTTGAAAAGTAACATATGAAAATGGTGATGACACAAATGCTAACCTTGACAAATTCCAAGAATGTTCTCTTTTCAATAGTATCAATCACTTGATGAGCCAAAGATTTTGAAGCTTTCTCTTCCTCACTGAGCTGAACTATGGGCGACTCATCCTTTTAGACAAATAAACAACCAGGAACATTAAACCAAAGAAATTAAATCCAATAAAAACAAAGAAATTAGAACAGCATGAGGTAACTTACAACTTTTCCATCAATGGCTAGTTTCAGCAGTGACAAAATGGCATTAGTTAAGCTTTCATCAGCAGTACCGCTTATCTGTACAAGAAAGTCATAATAAATATATTTATGGACATTAAATTATATGTTGCTAAAATAATTGTACTCCAATATGTATATTTTTATGTTATATAAATTACATTTTCTATCATATTATATTAATGCATAGAAATGAATAATATGTAATATGAACGTATTACAGTAAGTATTAAGTATAGGTACCTGTATAATGAATTTCAATGAGTTTTCATTTCTACAATAAGTTTGCCAACTCGAAGGACGCTGAGTAGCAATATCAATACAAGTATTTAACTGTTCAACCATGGACACTAATTGTGAGTATTTAAATTCGACTTTTGTCGTTGTGTTGACAGTCGGTCCATCACTAGGTTGTTCACGATAACCAATGAGAAATTTAAATTCTGATAAATGGTACTTAATATTGTGCAAATCTGAAAAAAAGAATCATATGTTATGTACATTGTAAAAAATTTTTAAATGTAAGTATAAATATGAAACTGTAAATATGAAAATTCAAACTAATAATCTTCTACTACGAAAGAGCATACCTCGAAGTAGATGATATTTGTCACGAGTACCAGCAATATTCAATAATAATTTCCTTGCTTGACGTCTCACAAATGGCGCATTTCTATTTTGTAAAATTTCACAAAGTAATTCCTCCCATTCCTGTAAAAAATACATGTCAAAATTACACATGGTCGTCATATTTAAATAGTATCAAAATCATCAAATAAAGTAATTTGACTGTAGTCTGAAATAAATTATTGATTATAGTTATATGTATTAGTTATATACGACAACTCACAGCATCGAAAACGGAACTTCTGTCAGCATCTATAATCTTTTTAACTTGATAAGGGAATCTTAGAGCCATTTCTGATAAAAGAAGGGGAAGTTCCTCCAATATATCATTGCAATGAGTCTTTATGTACTGCTTCAAGAAAAATGGACTAAAGTCAGGTGGATTCAAACTAGTGTATGGCTTCAAAAGATTGACAGTGGAATCTGCACTGATTGATTGAGAAGGTACAGAAGTGAATGGAGGAGTTGCATTCTCCTCGGTGTCTGTCTCTCCTCTCCATGTTGATCGTAAAGCCATTAACAATTCTTTGCACTTTTTCAAAAGACTTGATTCAAGAACAATATCGGCTGTAACTACAAAAATAATGGTAAGGATGAATTAGTAAATGAAAGTTGACGTCATTATATTGAGATAATGAAGATTAGTTTTTAAAACTTACTGCGTGCTATCCAACTACTCTCAGAACGAGCTTCTGCTCCTATAAAAAATGAATTAAAATCTTCAGGATACTTGTACAAGTTAATAAAATTCATTGTACTGTACCAATAATAGTGATATTTCATTTACCTCTCCATCTTGAAACTAGAATGCTCAACATTCGTAGAGCAATGAGCGTCCTTTCTTTTTGATCATCCCTAACCCATTGCATGTTTGGCATGATTTTCTATGTAAATTAATTCATTTAATTTAATACAGCTCTTTTCATAAATTAATAGATCCCAAGTAATTTCAAGTTTTACCTACACAGAGTATAAAATAACGTTATAAAAATTCTCACCTCAAGACACATTACATCGACCAGATTTTGTACCATCATTGAAACAATGGTTCTTTCTTCCTCAGATGTTCCATCTAGTTCAGCCAGAATCACCAACATAACTTGAAGTAATGGAATCAAGTCAAGTGCACCGTTTATCGTAGGAATTTCCTTGGCAAAATATTTCATGAGGGCAAGTCTAAATGGCTTTGCATTGACAAATGATGAGCTTAGTAAACTCGGTTTATTACTACTTTCCTTTTCATTTGTTCGTCCGGATTTTGAGCCTCCAGCTTCGCTTGAACCATGTTGACTCTCTCCTTGAAGTTGTACATCACTGGAAGAAGATCCAGCTTGAATCCTAGGTCCACCACTTACTGAACCACCTGCTCCAGAGCTACCCGAACTCTCAGATCCTCCTCCAGGTTCCGAGTTACGCATAGTGGATCTGTTGGATCCTTCAGTAGCTAAAGTTGATCCTTCATCATCAGACGGTGGAGGAGATGCTGTGGCATCTGATTCAACGCCTCCATCAACATCCCCATCCAAATGAAGTTGAGGCTCATCTTCTGGAGGAGACATGACTTCCGCTACATGGAGAACTTCTTGATGCATATCTTCTAAAGCTTGTAAACCTTCTTGAATGCCTTGTATCGCTAATGCTGCTCCACCAACTTGTTCTTGCAGACTTAATGCAATTGCCAACTCGACCATTGCTTCATCTTCAGCATCAGATTGTAAGCCTGGTGCACCAAATCCATCTGCACCTTTTTAATTGATTTGAAATTAACATTAAAATCAAGCATGTGCATATTACTGATAATTGTTTCTTCACTCATGTTTTTAAACATATGAAAACTCACCCATAAATGCATCAAGAGCATTTATTATTGGCATTTGTGGCTCATTTTCGTGACCTACACCAATCAGAATATTTTTTTTTAGAAAATTGAAAATTATAAAACCACAAAAAGGTGGCTAAAAACACAATGTAAGCTCATGACGTAGTTATAATACCTAGCATAACGATGGGCTCATCAACTTCAACTAAAGGCACATTGTCAACATTACGGGTTCCACCTCCTCCTGGAGTTGTGTCTTCTACTCCCGTATCTGGTGACGGACAATGCGGTGGAGATGGTCCTGGAATTGGGATGGTTACTCGTCGTTTTCGTACATTTTTAGGACGTAATTTCTTAACAAGAAGAGTTCTCACTGGTACACTCACATCTCGATGCTGACTTAATAGCAAAGATAGTACTTGACGAGCTAAACCGTTCACTGTTGAAAGATCATGCATCATAATGGAGACAAGAGTGTCAGCAAAGGCCATTGTGACTGCTTCAACTCTTTGAATTCCTGAAATACACAATAAATTAAAAAAAACCCATGAGTCAAATTGAACATAATATACCTACAGTATCAATGCACTGGCAGTTCTAATTTCTGAGTCTACATGTGTTAAAAATATGATCCTATCGAAGGACTAATATTATAATGCATACAAAGAACAACAACTTAAAATCATCACCTGGATAGTCAACAGATTCAATATGAGGACAACTAGATCTCTTCCACTGGAGATAGTCAAAAACTTTGGCTAGCACCTCCATTACTTTTTCAAGAGGGTATTCTGGAGGGAAATTGTATTGAGTTATATGTTGAGGACGGGTGACCGCAATGTTTCTTAGACAGTTCACTATATGACAAAATTGTTCAGGGTTTACATCTAATACAGTGTTATCGGCTGAGGTGTCATTGTCATAGTACTTCATGACAGAAATCACAGCATCCAAAATTTCTTGATCCTACAAGTATAAGAATAAAGATTGTTAAATAATGCAACATACATTCACCAAAATAGACATTGAACAATTCCATTTTTGAAGCTTAAATTCTTGAACAGTAACACTGTAACAGTATTAAAATAATCGATTATACTCCTTACCCTGTACTCGTAATAAGCTGTCTTACTCCCTTTAAGAGCTAACAGAAGATTTCTGCAGGGTGGAACAAAGCCAGGAAAATTTTCTGTGTATAAATATGTAATGTCTTTTAATGTCTTCTTTACGTCTGTTACATCTTTAGGACAAAGAGTCACAGAAATTTCACATAATTCTAATGAGTTGACAACGACTTTCTCCAAAAGTGCATCTTCATCATTCTTCTTTGCATTGGTCAAGTCACAGTTTGGAGAAGAATTGACAATTCCACTTGTTGTGGTTGTTGTCCCATTTACTGGAACCACTGTGAAAACAAGGACCAATATTGCACTTGGTTATTAATATGAACTTATTAAAGTTTCATGAATAATCATTTATAATAAATGAAATTTTATGCTCACCCCCCGTACTCTGAACAGCAGGTGCGATTTCGTCAGAGTCATCGGGCCATCCGAATGCATCTTTGTTCTTGCCGTAGATCTTCACAGTGTCAACAAAGGTTACACATTGAGCTACAAAATACATTCATACTTTTATTACAGTACGTATAAAAATTAAAACTTATGTGATAAGAAAAATTGTCATTTGTGACAATCCAAAAACATTTTCAAAAATAACTCAGTCGTTATTGTCGTACCATCATTTGAGGGACCAAAAGTTATTGTCAATTTTGAATCAGCCTGCAGACTTTCTTCTCGTGTTAATGGAATATCATACCAACGAGGCCTGATCAAGTTGACAGTAATCGTTCTTCCAAACAATTCTATAAAGAGATGTAAACAAATTGTATAACCAAAATTCAAAATGTATTGATGAAGAAAACTAATGGTGAAATAAACTGTCTGACTTACGAATAAATGATGGAACGCGATTATTTATATCTTGTGAACCCAGAAGAATTCGGACTCCCGTTATCACCATACTACCATCATTATTGGACACTTCTAAGTTGAAACCAATTGATTTGGTGGATACTATGTACATACCTGTAGTTAACAAAAACTGGTTAAGCCTATGTACTCGTTATATAAATTATGTCTCGCACAGCATTTAAATATTACAAGAGTATTGTCTTAATGTGCGTTGTTGTATTACCAGGATTATTTACTCGATTCCTTAACTGGGCAACATTGTAAATTTGGAGTAAATCATTGCCACCGTAGTCTACATCATTCATGGGTTGACAGTGTTCAAAAAAATCCGTAGGAAAAGTCAATTGTCCTGTGGGTGTCCGAGAAGGTAATTTGATCTTTTTATTCGCCAAAGAACTACTTTTCTTGCTTGGTTTGACTGATGTTTCATATTGTGGTCGCAGTCTTGGATTTATCCAAAACTCAGTTGATTCCGTAGCATCACAAACACGAAGACTTCCATCATCACAGAGAATGAGTAAAGATGTTTTCATTTTTTGATGATGACCGTGACGAAGTGCAACAATATCAATTGGTTTTATTTTACCCAACATTCGAATTTCTTGAATCATTCCACCCTTCGGACTCAAAAATAGAACATATGGTGTTGAATCTAAAAAATGTTAATTATCAATAAATAATTATATTATTTATTTCAGTTAATCTTAGAACTGTAATGAAATAAAATAGTACTGTTGCTCATGGCAAAGACCAATCCAGGATGACCAACAACTTCAGTCCATTGAGCTAATCCTAAAGGTGATGGTTTGGCAGCTCCACGTGGACTAATTAATGACTGTTTCTCTAGTGGCTGATCTTCCGAAATAATGTCATCTAATGTGGAGACGTAACTTTTACCATTGGGATAAGTGTAAAAGAGTAGTTTCAGATAATGAGAATAATAGAGGGACACTCCTTTATTTTCTGATGAACTAGCATTGCTGCAATAAAAACATCAAAAATATTAAAAATGGTCAACTTTTTTGAATAAGAGTAAAATAAAACTGTCGACTACATGTAAAAATAACTTTAAATCAATTGTGAAATGACAATTGTTCTTACCTTTCATTCAAAGCAATCATTTCATCGTCATTGTAGTTCAAGTCCTGAGTAATATAATATGGACCGTTCATGGGATTTACATTAGAGAGTCTTTCAAAGTAAATACGGCCATCCTGCAATGTAAATAAAGATGCATTATAATTTTTTCCTTTAATATGTAGTACATATTTATGATATTTACATAGATGTAATTGATAAGAAATAAATGGAGTTACACTTACATTCGACATTATAGCAATGTATCTGTCTCGGCTCTACAATATGAAAATAGAAAAACACAATGAATTTTTAAAATGAAATTTTCACACTATTGAAATATTGTAGACAAGCAACAATTAAAACTTTTTCTTAACCAACTTGAATCATAAAGGTAGCATCTCTAACTCTTCCAGTTGGGAGCAAGAAACAATATACCGGTGTAACAATATCTTCAGCTAAATCATAAATTTTTACTGCTTCACTTGTAACTAAACAAAGTTCTGTTTGAGAGCCTGGAATTCAGAAAAGAATTTTTTTTAAAATTTTGTCATATATTCATCTTGTAATTTATTTAATCATTTAATTCATCTGATTGCAGACTACCAATGTCATATCCCGAAACGTTCTTTTGTTGTAGGCTTAGCTAAAAATTGTGGTCAAATTCTGGGGGGTGTCATACATCATACATTATATGTATTAACAATATACGTAGAGGAATGCACTATCTATCCAAACAAATTTCTAGATACCTGAGGAGACAAACTTTCATACAAATGAAGTCTTTAGATAAGCGACACTACTATCAAATTTTGTATGCATAGATATACAAACGTTAAATGAATACACACACTACGTGCCCTAACAACCTACAAAACTGACCATCAGATAGCTAGTATCATGTAGGTTCTTTTTTGTCGATTTTTCTTACAAGGTTCAGTGGCTCAAGTGGCTCAAGCGTTTGACTTTAGTTACTTAATTGTAATTTGACTTTGTTTCAGTGGAGCCCGACTTCACGTACAAGTAGCGGTAGTTGTAGAGAGGGGAGTTAGTTGTGTGTGCCGAGCACAACGCGTGCAGCGGCGAATCCATTGTCTTCCAGGGATGGGTCATGTCGGTCGTGGTGCCGTGGGCTCAGTCCCGACAATCAGTAGACACGGTAAGAAACTGTCAACTATATTATCAAGACTAAGCCACTGGACCAAATTTTTGGAGGATTTAGTTTTTTTTAATTATTTAACTTTAAATGCAAACATTTTTGCTTTTCCCGACTTTTCTAAAGGGGGTTTTCATCTACTACCGCAAATGCCCGTTTCGGGGTATGACCAAGGAGAAGATTATAATTACCTGGAATCCATATGGGTTTGATGACATGATTTTGACTTTCTAACTGCAACTGAAGCACTAAATGAGATGAAATTGCTCCTCCAGTTCCAATAACTAAGACATGACAGTCCTACAAAGAACACAAAAATAAATACATTAAAAAATATCACATGCAATTATATTGAGTATGAATTAAATTTTTTTGTAACTATTAAGAGTTAAACAAAAATGGCATACCTTAAGTCCACAAACTGCTAGTACATCATCCCTCAATGGGTTGCTAGTCATTGTCAAAGCCGTAAACGGTAACGTAAGGGTTGCCAAGCGAGGTAGCGTCAATTTCTTTGATGAGATGAGCAAACAAAAATGAATAAAAGTATAATTTCCAATTGTCAGATCATAATATTCTTTTTCATTAGCATGATAAATCTTTCATCCATTCATATTACCTTTTTTCCAGCTTCGGCTCCGGATAAGAGAGCTCCAAGTTGTAAAACAGTTAATTTTCCCTTCTCTTGACTTACAGCTAAAAAGTGTCTACGTGCCGTGGGAGCGGATAATGATGCAATAGTTGTGCGGCGTATCACTTGTGAATTGATTAATTGTCTAATAGTGGAACCTTGATCACCGTTATATTGCATTTTTATATTTTCAAAAGCACCCTCCTGAGAGCCAAGTGTTGGAATCTAAATTCATAATCATATTATGGTGATAATAACCATTTAAAATGAAATTTTAAAAATATTATAAGTGTCGACTTTGTTTGAAAATAAAATTCTACTGGTCGACATTTTCAAAAGTTTATTAAGTTTATACTAGTTTATAGGTATGTACTAAATAACAGAATGAGATCTCTGTACATACCACAAGATCTTCAGCAGACGTAAATTTGATAGTTTTACATCTTGACTTCCGGAGTTGTCGCAACGCAACTTGAAGACGAAAGAGAATCATAAAACATTTATATATTAAAGAACAAGTTTTAATACTTTAATTACAACTACAACTACTCAAAAAAATAACTACCTTGAACTCTGGTAAGCTTTCCACAGGGAAATCTCAGACTTGAATAGCGATTTGTGACATCTTTGAGTTTATTTATAACTTCCAACGGCAGATTGGCACTAAAATCCTTGAATGCGAGCATTATTTCTGACCAATTAAGTCCCTTGACATTGATTTCTCCACCTAAAGATGGGAAACTTGTTGCAGAATCATTACTTCCAGTATTTACAACTGAACTATTGAAGAGCATAGTCGCCGTTGTAAAATCTAAAATAAAATATAATTTGATCATTAGATTTTATTCATGAACAGCACAAAATAAAAATAAACGAAGCATGAATTTAAGCTACAACTCTTAGGATTCAAAAAAATATTTTTTTGCATAACCTAAACTACCTAAAGTATAAAAAATAATGTAATTGCTTTCTATTTTTCAATCTTACTGTCGTCAGCATCATCTGTCACAAATGGATTGTAGTTGGAAACTACTGATGATGTAGTCACTGTTGGTCCAGCTGTATTTGTAGCCTCACTTGTTGACGCATTTGGTCGTCTTACTAGAGCCTATATATGTATGCAAAAATGTTTACTACTGTTGGAATTTCAATTACTAATTTGTTTTTTGTTATATCTAGTATTTATTTTGAATCCCAGAAGAAATAAACTTACAAGACAGCTTCCATCAGTCTTGGCCCCACAATCACAGAAAAATGACCCAAATTTTGCATACGTCACATCATGACCACGATGACAGACACGGGCACAAATAGAACACACGCCAACTCCATCAATCATTCCACAGGTATGGCAATGATACCAGTGTTGAGACATGAACTCTTTTTGTGTGATTGTGTAGGTACACAGACGGCTGTTCAGTCCTTCATCATCCTAATATGCAAATAAATTAATAATAAAAAATGATAGATTAAACTTTCTCGTCCTTCCAATTCCAATAAAAATACAATTTAATAATTCCTACCGAGTCATCGCCACCACTGTCTTCATCATCACCCCCCTGCTCATCTCCTATTTCAGAGTCACATAGGTCAAAGGCATCTTCAGTTTCATTTGGAGGACTAGAACTCCCAGGAGTACCTTCAATAAATGATCGTTTAAAAATAAATTATTTTGCTTAATCAATGCATTTTTACTTTCCAGTACAATGTATATACCTTCTCTTTCTTTATCCTTTTCCATATGTCGGATTGCCATCATTCCTGGGATATTACCACTACTACACACAGCTTGAACAGCTTTCCCAATATCAAGCATGTAGTCAGTAATGATAGCATATGAGTCCAAAGAAGCTGGTCGTATTACGTCTTCATCATACGTTCCTTGCCTCTCATATTCAAACTGTTCTGGTAAATCATCTCCATACTCTTTGAGCCACTCTAACATTTGACGAAATAATAATGCATGTCCATCGTCTTCGGCACAACCCTGTGATTTTTTTTAAAAAAATATAAAAAAGTGAAGTTAAGACATGTAAATGATTGAAAATAATAATAATAAGAACACATAAAATTGAAAAACAACTTATATATTTTTCATAAAATTAAAATTAACTACTGTACTGTATCAAAATTTTCAATACAAATACAAAATGGACCCACATCAAAATATTATTCACCATTGCCGAACATGCGTTTAGAAATAAATTAGTACTTACAGCCATTTGAATTAAGATTTTCAAAAGATGAGAGAATGAAGCAGGTCTAGTTTTGCATTTGTGTACTGATCCCACATATCTTGGCTTATCATCTTTCTTGTACTGTTGTTCTCTGTGGTCCTTCAAATTATTGTTTGTTACAGAGACAGTCGAGATTAAAATCTTTTTGACAATTTTACTCGATGATTTATCGCCCTTGCTCAGGACATCAAGGAGAGCAGAAAAAAATTTACAAGCCGCTTCTACTGAAATAGAACAAAATTAGTAGCATCATTTCCTCGTTACTTTTTAATCATTGTAACACATGTCTAAGTGTCAAATTTTTTCATTGTTACAAACTAGAGGTTACTTCCAACTGAATAAAGTAAAATTGTTCCAGGAAAGTAGAGGAAACAGTCTTAAATAGGATATTCCTTGTTACAGAAGTGAAAACTCATTGTAATCAACAAAAAATGAACTAACCTACTGTTGACTCGTTTTGGAAAAATTCCAACTTAAATATCTTTGTTGGTAAATCTTCGAGGCCATCCGGCTTCATGAAAATAATTGCCGCAATCTCAGAAGAGGATTGAGAGAGTAACATTGAAAGAAATTCACAAAGCTGAAAAGTTAAGAAAATAGTATTTAGATAATGTTATATTTGTAAGTTACAAGTTGTAACGTGAGCAATGTTTGTACCTGCTTATATACTACTTACTTTTGTTAAAACTCCTTCACACTCTGTTTTCATTAATAAAGCTAATAATTTCAGCATCAAATCTCCATTATTAGCTGTCACAATCTTTAAAAAAAACAAAAGGTATGTTTATTTCAAAAATATATGCATATTAAAAATTATTCAAAACCCAAGTAAGACTTACTTAACTTTTATACTGTTATACTGTATATAGCGACATTTTTGATATACAAAATCTTTTACGAATGACTAAGTAGCTCACCTTTACGAATGTACTTCCAAATTCTGGTAATAAATTTGACAAGGCTTGGAAACTCTCTTCTAAAAAGAATAAACGGTTTCATTATTAAAACGGTAATCTATTTAAATAAAAATGCGGATATAAACATTTTTGAGGGAGAATGATTTGTACACTAAAGGTACACAACTGTATGAATAAAAAAGACACATTTTGTGTGTAGAACAAAAGTAGTAAATAAAGATCATGTTTACCTAAAAAGTTGTCTTGATTTTGTTCTGGCATGGCGGCTCGCAAATCAGGATAACAAAGACACTGTTAAAAAAATTTGGTTGTCAATTTCATCAACGTAGAAGTGTACAAATAATATATGTACATATTGACTGATGAAGATCAGTCCCATCTCACCTGTAACGTTTTACTGGCCATTAAATCGACTAATTTTGCATTCAGAGGAACGTCAGTTTTAGTATAGATTGAATCAATAGCAACTCCAATTGTCTCTCCAAGATACTCCCCTACACGATCAAATAATAATGGAAATAATATTGATGACATTTTATCTTTTCTTGACTGGGGTGCTCCAACTTTTTTCCCATTCTTTCCATTGATGGCTGCTCCAAATAATTTAATGATTGATCCCAAAATATGTTTCAGTGCATTGATTTGCAGAATAACATGGCCCGAATGTCCGTTTATAATGGCTAGAAGGTAAGACTCGCTTGGGATTAAATCAGAATTAAATTTTGTACTCGTAAAATCGGGAAAGTTTTCATCAAAGGGAAAATCAGTCGACAAATATTTCTCCATCACAGTTTTTAACTCTGAATCAAGATTTTTTATGACAATTTTTGCCATGCAATTTTGCATAAGATAACTTGACGCAATGGACATGAGATGATTGGTTGACATTTCAAGACTACTCTGTGAGACTATTCTCTTCTTTGACTTGGTCAAGTATGCCGTCTTGTAAATAAATTTACGAATGTTGTCAATGCAGCTTTGAAGAATAACAGTAAATGTAGAAATTAAGGAGTTTTCAATTTCCACATTCTCAGGAGTTCGTTCTTTTTCTTGTGGAAAATAAGAGTCCAGATTTTCATGGGCAAACACTATTGCTGCTTCGAGCTGAAAAAAACAAACAATATAATATTATGAATACATATAACATGAATCGCATGTCAACAGTGTAAAATGTAAACCAATTGAAGTAAAATATCTAGGCAATAATTAACGTACAGCGTAGAAATAAACAGGTGTTTGACTTTCTGTCTTGTTGACCCAATTAGAGGCAGATTCAAGAAATGGAAAAACAAATGCAGAAGCAAAAGTTGGTATTCCAGTTCTTTTAGCCAACTCTTCTGATTGCATTGTATTTAGTCCTTGTTTTGAAAATATGTCCCGAATCCAAGAAGAATAAATTCTGTTTTGCAGACGAGGAAGCCAAACGATGAGATATAGTAGCAATCCTGGATGCTTGACAAGCCAATCTCCCTTACCCCGAGTCTATGCAATTTTGAGAAAAATGAAAAACCATATTAATTAGTCTTATGCATACAATTGATGTACAATGAAAATTCTTGTAGGAAAACACTTTCATAAAATCAAAAATACAAATTTTTTTCAAGTACCTCTTCAAGCTTCAGCAAAAACTCATGAGGTGGTGGAAGGCCAAATACAAGTCGAGTCAAAAAGTACTGAATGTACTGTTGAATGTTGACATTTTCAGAATCTTCTATACGAAGTTCAACAAATCGTAAAACCGCTTCAATGACTTCCGAGTAGCTCATTTTATCTTTGAAGTTGACATCATTCTTATTCATTAAGAAATTCATGGCAAGGCCATCAAGTCTATGAAAAAAGTTAATACAAAAATGAAAACACATTTATTTAAAATTATTTATGATATCAATAACATTGGTTTTCATAAATTATACGCACAACGCATAAATAGTATATACGTAAAGTCATAGGAAATTTATAAGACTACAACACGAAGTATTCGGATGTAGACTTTTCGAGTTTAATAATTTATGCAACTTTATTTTAGACTTTAGCTTTTAGCGTTAGCTATTGTAGTAGTATAGCTATCGTCATTATTTTTAATGTAAAAAGAATTTAATTTACGAATAGATTCGTAACCTTTTGAACATTTGATAAAGTTACAAGAGTCTAAATTTTAAAAGCAACCTAATTGTAGTTTTTTAATTTTCAAACTATTTGAATATGAATTACTATAAAATAAAAATGTCAAGAAATTTGCACCTTGTATTCGTTGGATTCTCTTGATAGTTTGGTTCTACTCGAATCAAGTTGTAGAATTTTGGCTTTACGTCATAACTTTTTTCATTATTTTCGTCTGACCGAACAGGATTGTCATAAAATATACGAGCTGGTGGAAGAGGCTTCGTACTGGGTGGTTCATTCACACTACTACTAAGATTATTAGTGGCTAAATTTCCTGCTCCATCAAAATTATAGTCATGTTTCTTCTTTAACACGGTAGTTTTACTTGCATATGATTTAGTAGGAGCCGTTGAATGTGACGGTAAAACGGGTGGTACATTGGCTGCACCATCTTCGTTGAATAAATTGTACTGAACATGACTAATCAGAGATAAGCTAGGCTCATACAATTGGCGTATGAAGTAGTCAAATAACAGTAGAAGACGGCTCAGACTTAACAATTGGTGTCGATCTTTGATATGACCATTGAGGTTGTTACTCACCTTTCAGTAAAAAAATAATACACATATTATGAATTAAAATTAAATTCAATCTATACTCAATTTTTCTTTTGAAAAATTTTATACTAATGTACTTAAAAATCACAGACAAAAAGAAAAAAAACTTACATTAATCACTGCTCTTGCCGTATCAATCATGACAGCTTTCTTTTGCATGAGGGAAAGAGTATGAAAAAGAAATACAAGAGTCTGTGCGTGTTCAACGGGGCAGTCAGCATATCCGGCTGGAGGAGCTCCTACTGTTGAAATGTCTTCAGAAATAGTTTCCAAAACTCTTTTAAGAATAGATGCAACTAAAGTCTCTTTGTCTTGTGCTTTGAGTAAGATGACTTGTACAAGAACAGCCAAGGCTCGGCTTTGCAACCCAAGTGCCCATCGTCCTGTTCCATGTAAATCTATACCGAGTTGGTCCAAAAAAAACTTTGAGACTTCTTGAGTTAAAATTCCTTGAGCCAACAGATTTTGAATCAATTTTCCCATTTCAGCAGAAAATTCAACAAATATACGATTAAGTTCGTCATCATAAAGGGAAGATATTGCTCCTGTAAAACAAATGAAATTTAATTGATTAGTTCGATTTTTTTAAAAAAAAAAAAAAAAACCTTAAAAAAGTATTGACAGGTACCGATTTCAGTGGCAGCTTTCTCTTGATCCAAATCTTTCAGAATGAGAGCTAAGAGGGCTACAGTTTGTTCATTAAAGCTACTTAAGGAGATCCCTTTGAGTAAGGCATTTTGACTCGACACAATTTTTTTGGTCAGAAAGCTCAAAACAGCAAGTCCAGATTTTGTAAACTGAAAACGAATTTTAACATTTACATACAACATTATTCGTACAGCTTGAAATATGACAATAATTACCCACACAATAGTATTGTTGATTTATTATGTAATTTTAGCACAATCACTTACCCATACAGCACTGTCTTTATTCTTAACATATCTATCTGTAAGAGCTTTCACGCCATCAGTCCCAGCACCATCATCATTAGTCTTCTTATCCTACAAAATAAATTACAATTTTATTACTAAAATCAGTTGATTAAAAATGGCTCTTGTTAATTTTATCAAGGTCCAAAATCTCCAAAAGTATGACAAATATTAGCGTCGAAGGAAAAATTAGGCGTACATTAACAGCGTGAACTTCTGCATCAATACTTGGTATCTCGGGTGGATTTAAAACACTTTCAAGCCATTTGCCAAGGAATGGCTCATCATCATACTCAATATTATAATGATCTCCTTCATGTTCTTCATCCCGTTCATCCTCGTCTTCCGTTGTCATTAAATCACTCACACTATTATTATCACCATCAACTTCACCATCATTGGTATCATCAATTTCCAAAGTATTTGGATCTAAAATGTCCAAATTATTCCCATTACTATCATCTTCAAGGGATGTTGTTAAAGCCTTATTCTCATTAAGTTGAAATCGATCACTCTCATGAATTTCAGCACTTTTTAATCGACAAGCTAAAAATAAACAAGTAAAATGTTTTTTGATACAACTGGTTTTTTTCCCATAAATATAAAAAATTTGAATTATATTGTTATTTTGACGTGATTTCTTTCGATTTACATACCTCTGCGATAGCTCAATGTTATTGTCTGAACCATTAATTCAATAATATTTAGTTGGCCATCAAAGAAAAACTGAATTCTTTCTCCATTCGAAATGCGAAGATCATTCTTAAAGTTGACGAAATTTGCTGCAGTATCTTGCCCTTGAGTTCCTTGTGAGTCCACTGATGAGATTAAGCGCACAAATGATTTTGTCATCTTGATGCCATGTGATAGAATGGCAGTGGCCAATTCATTCCACAATTGTTGCACTATTGTTAAATTCATTTTTTGTTGTTGATGACTGTCTTTGGATGTGGCTTTTTCACCCTTTTGAGTTGAATCATTCAGGGAACTTATGGTAAGCATATAGGAGTGTAAAGACACGAAAAGTATCTTTGACAATGCCAGAGAGCAATTTAACCAACTCTGAAATATTTTATACATAAAAAACAAGTTACGTTTCTAGTTCTTACTACAATGAACAAAATCGAATAATTTCAAAATAAGTTACCCATTGAGGAAGTCCAGTATCTTCTTTGATTATCTGAATGATTCTTTTATTGGTCCAAATAGCTTGAGATACAATGACTTTTCCCATTTGATAGTCACTGTCAGAGAGATTGTTATTGGATGCTGAGTTACCAGAGAGGGAACCAACATTTCCATAAATATGATGTAGTACAGCAAATGCAGCATTTAATACACCAATTGCCAATTGATTTAGATAATGTGAGTCTTCGGATGTCAATGGAGCGAAGAGGGGAATTGATAGAAAACGGTAGACTAAATTCAGTTCCTCCGTTAAAGACACTAGTTCCACACTGTTAAAATATTTTAAAATTCCCATTACTGAGCATTGATATACAAACAAAATATAAATCAAAATACAAGAATCATTGTATAGCGTACACGAAATTTGAAATTATTATTATCAACTCGTCAATTAAATTTGTAAATTAAATACTTGTTACAATACCTTGGATTTTTTAATGTGTGTACTTCAACGATAAAGTTTCGAATAGCATCTGAATTCAAATTGACAACTTCAGGGTACAATGTTTTCAATGTTGGTAATGACAAGAAATATGCTACTAGTGTTTGACCAGCTCGCATAGTTTGAAAAATTTGACGGACTTCTTGGGCAAATAGTTCCTAGAGGAAAAAAGAGAGAAGAAAAACATGCCATATAGTCACTACTCACTATTTGTATTCTATAGTTAAGGTAGACTGTTGAAGACAAAAACATTAAACTGTCCTTACATTTAAAGGCTTATCTGTTGGCATACTCATAACGGGCATTGCTATTTGGTCATAAAGTAGTACTGAGGGATCCAATCGATTTCGACGAACCTCCTTGACAGCTGCAGCCGTACCTTCCTTATCCCAGCTACCTAATTTTTCAATTTGAAACAGTATATTAGAATCAAGAAAAACTATGCACAAATAACAAAAAAATTTACTAGGAGCTGTAGACTGAATCTTCGGTGGTAATTCTTGGGTTCGAAGTAATCCCAACATATTTGTTGTGTCTTCTTCATTTAAAACTAGGACACCATTGCAAAATTCCTATAAAAGCATTTTGAAATCAGAGTTAAATCTATTATTATAATTAACAAAAGACAAGACTTGAAAGTAAGAAGACAATGATTGTATCTCTTACCTGGATGACACTAACAAATATCTTGACAGTTATTATGGGATGAGGAGATCGCAATATTTGAGGCATACGTTGAAGAAGAGATTCACATAAAATCCTTGCCGCTTGACAAGCCAATGGAAAGTTGGAACGGGAAACTATATTGATCATATTCATTTTTAAAAATGTATTTTTTTGTTGAATAGGAAAATGAATAATGCACAAAATACACTTGATATAATATGCTTATTTAATTGACATTTTATTTTTATACGGAAAGCAGGTACAGGTAAATATTTGACATATTAAACTTACGGAAGTCAGAGACTGTCGCCGCTGTAATAACATGAGCGGACAAAACAGTGATGACATCGTAAAAGACAGATTTTGATTCTATCAATTCCTTCTCACTAGAACAAAAAGTTATTCATAGTTAGTTAATTTTGTCCCTTCATATGATATGTCAAACCATAATAAGTTTTTTTGCAACCTCATCTCTCATATGACATTAGTTAAATTTTATTTGCACACGTACCTGTCAACAATGGCTTTTAGAAGTGTGAGAAGCTCCTGCTTTGAGAGAGATCCAACTGAATAGGTCACAAAGGGCTTAATGATAGAATTCCACTCCATCGAATTTTTTACATAATTTTACTTCAAGTTTTAGGAAAATCTAAAATTATTTTAATAAATTCTTTTTTTCAGG
Source organism: Arrhopalites spinosus (assembly GCA_034700945.1). NCBI lineage: Eukaryota > Metazoa > Arthropoda > Collembola > Symphypleona > Arrhopalitidae > Arrhopalites > Arrhopalites spinosus. Next base: position 71,539 of record JAQIVZ010000266.1, read on the forward strand.
AAACTTTTTTTTCGCGTTCGTCGGCAGGTTATAGTCTTGTTATAGTCAATAATTTTGTTATAGCCAAGTCCCCCCGCTTGGAGTCAGTCGTCTTTGAAAATTGAAAAAATTTACTAAAGTTAATTTTTAAGTATTGTATACAATTTGTTTAGAATTATTACGTTTTGAGGCTTGAGGAATAGTGTCAAAATGTCATCTCCCTATCGAGGCTCGTCATATTACAAGGGTAAATTATTTTGACTACCAATCCTTTGTCAAAAGTTTCTTCTTTATCCATTGCATCCCGCAATGTTGTTCTTTTTTGCTCTTAAAGTATTTAATGAAACTACTACATAATATTGATTCGGTTTTCTGATTGTTCAATATGAATTCAATTTTTTTTAATACAAAATATCTTGTTGTTTTCAGACTCTTACCTGGGAAATTTACCTGGTGGAAAACGGTTTGGACACTTATCGTATGATGGTTCAGATGATCGGAAACGACATCGACTAGACCATGCTGGATCATCACAAGTAAACTAACGTCCTTTGCATATTTATCTTTCTTTACAAACATTTCTTCAAATTAATTGTAATGACAGCGATTATATTTTTACAAGAGTTTTATACATATTTTTTTTAAAGAGAGTTTAGGAAATTTTTTTTTATCTAAATAGGAGTTACTTATAAATATTACTTTAGGAGTATCTTGACAAGGAGATTAATAAGTACAAAACACAGTGAGCTTGATATTCACATTGAGGTAGTCAGTAATGATGATGGTTTTATACTATATATGAGATTAGTTATTCAAGTTTAATGACTAAAATAATGTTTGAATTTTGACTAGTTAGTTTAGGTATCTCATTTTGTAAGATTTTGAACAAAATAAGGTAGGTAGTAATGTAAGCTGTTTTACTTTCCGGTAGTATACAAAGCTAGGGAGATTTTATACATATTTTTTTTAAATAAAAAAGTTGACGAGTCTGTGTCCCTTCAATAGACAAACTATCGTTGTGTGTGCAATTTCCGCGGCGATGGTCTGTTGACATATATAAATATATATAAAGTCCCTTCAGTGAAGTGTTAGTCTTGTCGAACAATAAAACATAATATATATATATCTTTTTTTTAATTAAATTCCTTTTATATATATATATATACATCTTTATATATATATTCCTGTATTCATGTATGATGATAATTCAACCTCCACATTATGAATGATGATGAAATGAGCGAAAATTTGGAAAACGCTAAAATTTCCAGACATCATCACGATACAACAGCAGCGACTACCAACACAGATCGTCAAGTTATATTGGAGGTAAGCCTGGAGCTTCCTACGACGGAACATCCCACCATCGGACATCAACAGGCAAACCGTCCACATCGTCAACATTACAGCCGTTGCTCCGTTCATCAAATGATTCCTCATCATACGACCACCGAAACTTGTCATCATCTTCAAAATATATGGATTCAGCATCATCCCGAAGATATGAAGATTTGAGATCATCAGCATCGAAATTTTCAAGAATTCCACCTCCGCTTGCCTCACTCCCAAGTGGTGGTTCTTATTCAGCAAGGTCTAAAGCAAGTAATGGAAATCTTCTACCCCTCATGAAATTAAGCGTGGACAGCTCAAGCAAGGAATATTATGGCTCGCGGTACGATTGATGATTGATAAACGTATTCAATTGATCAAATTGATGATAAAAAAATTAATCATGATGATGATGATATTCTTCACCTGTATTACTCTACCTAATTTTACCAGACCAGATGATAAAAAAATCTGCTTTGCTGATTCCAAAAAGTCTGAGTTGGAGAAGGAAGATAAAATTATTTAAAAATATTTTCAGACAGAACAAACTCCTCTTTATATATCTCTCTCTTTCTATCTTTCTCATTCCCCCCCATCTATCTTGTTAATAATTTTCTTTCAAAGTCATCAGATGAAATCCTTCGTTGAGATTATATACCCAGTGGATACATGCGGGAAAAATGAGCAGAGAAAGAAAAAAAAATACATTAAAAACCAATTTTTTTCTCAGTTGTCATTTCCCTTACCCCTCGTGAAAGTCCCCCACATCGCAATGTCAATCCTCCTATTAGTGGCAGGCATCTTTTTCCTATAATGAACATGGATGCCTGAAAAATCTCTTTTGGCCATCCTACGTATGTTTAGCTAAACATGTTTTTAAGTTGAGATGACAAGATTCATCAATAGATCCGATCCATGGATTCACTATTTATTTTGTCTCCTCGTCCCCTTCACGCTCAATTATTTCCTATTTTGTTCCAGATGTACTAATGTTATTTTAAAAAGCAGCCTTTCTTAATATTTGTTGTGCTTTAAGAGAAAAAAAATATTCTGGAATGTTCCAAACAAATGTTTGAGTATATTGATTTAGTATATTCATGCAAATTTGTGTAGAGTACTGACAGTTGTCTTCGTTTTTTGTACTTTTTCCATTACCTAGAAAAAAAAATTAAAATGGTATTTTATAATTCAAGGTATCGTCAGGCTCCACCTGAACATCATCGGGAAGGAGCATACAATTATGGAGCACCTTCACAATTGCATCCAAGGAATGATACTAGAAGATCAGCTCCTTTGAATCCCATGCCTCGTAATAGGTACAATAATAATAGTACCTTCAGAGGACCTAATACACCCTATGGCAAGAATTTAGCAGCCATTCGTAAGTAAAATTATTGGGCATTATTTCACATCATTTAGTCTACATACGATAATGATTCTAATGTATACAGATTTATAAATTTGTTACATTATTGGAGTTGTTTTTGACATTAACAGGAAAAGCTACACAAATGACTGCTGCCAATGTTACATCGAGGATTCGTAAGCGCGCAGCCACTGCCCGAATTAGTAGGGATCGAGGTAGAGATAATAATAAAAGGTATTTGCATGAAGAGAGAAATTGTACATTTTTAATTTTTTAGTAAAAATCAATTTGTTTAATAGTCAAGTAAGTAGGAGTACTAAGAAGTTTGATGACGATGACTTAACATGCTCATTCACTATATTTTTTTGCAAAGGTATTACAAAGACCGCAGTGCTGGTTCCACTCATCGTGCTGACAAATCAAGAGATAAAAGCAGTGAGTCAAAAGACCCAGGAGATGATGATGAAGTTGGAGGGAAGAAAAGAAAGACCGAGGGTAACAAATCGGACGCTGAAGAGTCTGATGCTGAAGGTAAAGAGACTCTACAAGAAGAGCAACCTGGCGATGATGAAGATGAAGAAATGGATGACAGCAAATCAATTGGAGGAGATGAAGGCAAGGATGAGAGTAATATTCAAGATCCTGACAAGGAGGCTCAAAATGATGAAAGCACGAAGGGACCAGGAGAGGAAGAACCTGGTGTCAATACAGAGGGTGATGAACAAGCTGAAGAAAAAGGGGAACACAGTAGCTCAAGCTCTGGAAAAAGGAAGAAGGATAGAAAAGGTGACGAGAAAGCAGATAAAAGTAGGGCTCATATCGATAAAGACGGTGTCAAAGCTCCAAGGGTAAAACGTGAGGCTGAATCAACCACAACTGAGAAAGAGGATGCATCTCACTCTAAAGCTCTTCTAAAACTCAATTGTTATTATTGCAACATTCGTTGTATCAGCTTTCGAGTAAGTTTTAACATTACACCATGTTCATTTTATCATCTTAAAATTATCAAGAAGACTTGACTTGTAGTATAAATTAAATACAAGAGTTAGAATTGGGAAAAGTATACGTGTGTATAACACAAGTACATCTACATACCCATATTGTTTCATGATTATGTGTACCAATTAGTCTTAACGATTACCTATACTTTATTTCGCAGGAATTTACAGCTCATCTACGATCATACGGTCATACTAAATCAATGAACAATGCAGTTTCTGAGATGAGGAAGAAATTAAATCTGATGCGTTCTGATCAACGGGATCAACAAAGGAAATTAGAGAAATCTAAATCAGACAAAAGTAAATATTCAAGATTTTTCTGTATTTGGCCAATTTTTGCCTAATGCTTTCCACATTTCATGTCTACGAGTTTAACTATTGTGGATGTTATTTTTTACCAGCTTTGTCAGACACGACTTCATATTGTCGTGTGTGTGAACTGAATTTTCGAACTGATCCTACGGAACATGAAGCTAATGAACTGCATAACGTAAGTTAACATACAATGTAGATAACAAGACCAATCAAAGTAGTTACTTCTGTCTGTTTATTCATAAATGTGAATAGAATTGAAGAGATTCATCTCTCATCTTTTATTTCATTTAAATTGGAATTAATTCTACCTTGGTGACTTTAACAAGATTGATTATTACATTACAGTGTATCAAGATGTTGATTTATCAACGATGTGATGTCTGTGACATTGACTTTCGAATCTGGTGAGTGCCTTTTTTCCTTTTTAAGTCTCAGTAATCAACATAATTCGACGGTGTCATTTTTTAACGTGTATTATAAACCGTTCTTTCTTATGTCATCTCCTTCAACTCTAAACAGGAAAGTCTACTTGTATCATATGGCAGCATTAGAGCATGCAAAGGTATGAGAGTATAAATATTAAATAACAAATAATATGTGTATTTTGATTCCTTTTAAAATGTATATTGTTAAATAATCACTGAAAATATTTCATGTAGAGAGTTGCGATGAAAGAACTTCAAGAGCGTGAATCACGTGGAGAAACTGTGAAAGGCACAAATTTGTCTCAGGAAGAATTGGGTATGTAAAGCAATTTTCCAATACTACATTTGTACATTCTTTTAATAGATTACCTTCTCAATTATATGGATATGTAACAACTTGTATGAAATGACGCATAAACTATACTTTTTATTTACTGAGTGTCTCATTTATTTTTTATTTTCTAAACTAGGTTTTGATCTGGTGGAGCAAAGAACTGTTCTGTATTGTAATGCGTGTATTCGTTATATACCGATCAAAGATTCTGAGGAAGAAACGAAGACTAGACACTGTATGACATTTAGTCATATAAAATATGTTGATGAATTTAATGAACGAGAACGTAAGTATAAGGAGAAGAAAGCTCGAGAGGAAGAAAGAAAGTTGGCTGCTGCAGAGTTGGCCAAAATTGAGGAAGAGAAATCAAAGTCTAATGATGAGAAGAAAGAAGATGATGATACAAATGTTGGTGCAAGTACTACTGATAATAGTGTTGTTGGGGGAGAGGGTGAAAGTGAACGAATTGAAGCTCCTCAGGATAGTTCTAAATTGACAGATCAACTTGGTGATGAGGATGGAAATAAGGAACCTCGTGTAAGCAAGCAAAAATTAATACCTAAATTCAACTACGATTTTTGTACTTTCTGTAATTTGGTTAAAGTAAATTGTTTCTTCTTCTCAATTTCAGATTAAAATTGAAGTGGATACAAGTCCGTCTCATAATGTTGCAGATGATCAGCAAATTGAGATTGATCAACAAATTAAGGTTGATGTCGGAACTCCTGCAGGAAATGATGACGAGGAAGATGAAGATGAAATTGAACTTCATGCTGATATTGATGATGACGCTGAGGAGGAATCTGAGGACAGAGTACTTTGGACAAGACGAACTCGCTCAAGTACAAGGAAGGGCTCCAAGAGTAGTGACTCCAATATGAATTAAAATGAAATTGAAAAAAAATCTTATTCTTTTTATTTCTATATCACTTATTATATGAGGTGTTTTGTTAACTTTAGTTGTGTTATCCCTATTTGATTTCCATTCAGCAAATATAACAAGATTATCATTGTTTTAAATGTTTAAGAAATTAATGTAAACAAGTTTCAATATTAATTTTTAGTGCAAAAATCAATAAACAAAAATCATCTGAATTTTGACGACTTTTTCTATAAAATAACTAATTTTATTTTTCAGTTTATTTTCCATGTAGAATACCTAAATTATGTTTTAAATTACATGTTACATAACTACTTGTACAGTAGTTCTTGCTTTATATTTGAGTAGGGGATTCACACAATCAACGTCATCACATGTACAATAAACAATTAAAATTGAAGTAATTTTGACATTTCTATGATGCACGAAGGGATCATATAAAACTTACAAGAATACGTATGTAGAAAATTATTTACGAATACCTATGATATTTATGCGTGAAAGTTTGGATTTCTGTCTGCATAGAAGCTACTATAATACATGCGATATTATTTATATACGTAAATCTTATCTTTGTGAGTGAACAATTAGGCCAGGAGTAAAAGCAAAATCAGATTATGTCCGCAATGATGGCTTCAGGTAATAATTTTCTAAGAGTTACGTGCATGCATTTCTACATTGTACATATTATGACACACAAAAAGTTAAATAAAAATTATTGTGGGAACAGAAGCCCTAAAGAGGCTCATAAGTTATGTTCAGAACAAGCTTCTTTATTTTCCAACGAGCTCCACCAAACACGTATAATACTATTTTTAAGAGGATTGAAATTGTATTAATGTGGTGGTAGGTTAACTTTAGGCTCTTGTCAATTAAATTATGGTACTACATCTTAAGCTAAAAAATTTGCCTACATGCTGATACATATACAGCCCACTGTATTGAGGATATACTTTTGCACATTATATATTGTCTGTTTTTTTTGCAAAACTATCTTTCCCATTGACATGAGATTTCCCCACCTTTGCTGTGATTGGAAAATGAGGAGAAAGTATTTAAAGGAGCTGAAAAAAATTAGTCCATTTCAATTCGTTTGTAGTTGAGGAAGGAAATAGATTCTTTCTTGTTTCTTATTTATTTTAAATTTTCTTTTCTCTCTCTCCCTTTTTCTGTGCAAACTTTTATTTGCTTCTATAGTTTTCACTGGTGAAAGTAAGTTTTTTCAAAAGTTTTTTTCAGTCACTTATCTATTGAGGTAAGTTTTGAACAATTTTTTGAAACTGAAGTACCACTAGAATTGTGAAGGCATAAAAATGTACGGAACGGGACCCTTAGCTACTAAGTACGGCAACATGACCGTAGTGGATAAAGTCCCCTTGGATATGTTGGAACTCATTGACCCTCATTGGTAAAAAGTGGATTCATATGTAAATTCTATTTTAGTATATTTTTTATTTCACAAAATCAAATCTGGTCATATTTTTCACTTTTATTTCTAGGTATCAATTTCGCCCAATGAATCCATTATGGCATTCACTCCTTGCATTCACAATGGTAAGCCCAACTATTCCATTGGAAATTACCAAAAGTTGTTGTAACATTTAGTTAACCCGGGGGGAATAACACACATGCTGTGTTCTATTCATATGTAACATAAAAATGGGGATATATAATGTGTTTTAGGTGATATTTAGCCTCATTTCTTTATCGGGTAACGGTGTTGTGATGTCGGTCTTTCTATCGACAAAGACTCTCCGTACTCCGTCAAACCTTCTCGTTGTCAACTTGGCCTTCTCAGATTTTCTCATGATGTTAACAATGGCCCCACCCATGATTTTAAACTGCGTTTATGAGACATGGATTTTTGGTGTGTACAAAAATGGGGAAATTTTTACTCTATAATGAATAATATAACATGTACCATATTATGTAATTATGTACAAATTAATTATTTTTTAAAACAGGTCCACTGATGTGTGAAATATATGGAATGATTGGTTCACTATTTGGTTGTGCTTCTATTTGGACCATGGTCATGATAGCTCTTGATCGATATAATATCATTGTTCATGGAATCTCTGCTAGACCAATGAGCACGAAAAGTGCTTTCTCCAGAATTCTTATTGTATGGCTCATGTCAGCTTTCTGGACTGTCATTCCCCTTTTCGGCTGGAACCGGTACCAAATATTACACATTAATTAGTTTTGCAAGGATTAAAAATTATTTTATAACTGCGCGTGCTTTCCTTTCGTTATCCCTTTTAAATGCAATAAATTTTTGCAAAGTTGACTGAAGGCACACTTTCTCTTTTTTTTGCAAAATTTACCAGATACGTACCGGAGGGTAACATGACCGCCTGTGGTAAATAATTCTTTTAATTCATTGCAATTTTTTATATTGATTAAATGAGATACATGTACTTGCATATGAGTGACCTAATATGTACAATTAATGGACTTTCAACAGGCTTGGATTATTTGAACAAGGAATGGTTCTCAAGGTTTAATCATAAATAGCAAAGAAATTTATTTGTTTGATTTAAAATCTAAAATGTTTTTTTTACACAATTGACAGATCATACGTAGTTGTCTATGCTTTCTTCTGCTACTTCGCACCCTTACTCATCATCATCTACTCGTACTTTTACATTGTTCAAGCCGTCTTTGAACATGAACAACAAATGAGGGAACAAGCAAAGAAAATGAATGTCGCCTCTCTAAGATCATCAGTTGATTCTGCGAAAGCTTCTGCAGAATGCAAACTTGCCAAGGTTCAAAAATTAAATTCATTGTTGGACTTTCTCTCTCTCTCCCTCCCTCCATCCCTCCCTCATTGACCACTTAATAATTTTGTTGGTTTCTATAGATTGCTTTAATGACCATATCGCTCTGGTTTATGGCTTGGACTCCATATCTCATCATAAATTTTACTGGTATCTTCTCTGTGAGTAAGATTACACCCATTGGTAAGTGAAATTTAAATTTAATAAAACGTATATTTCAGTATTTTCCTAAATAAATATTTATAGTCTTGATCATTTATTAATTATTTTTAGCTACAATCTGGGGCTCGGTTTTTGCAAAACTCAGTGCCATTTACAATCCAATTGTGTATGGCATTAGGTAAGCTTTAATAGAGGGAGAAGAACTAATGCGAATATTTGATAAATGTCCCTTTGATTTGTTTTTTAGTCATCCCAAATACAGAGCAGCGTTACAGAAAAAATTCCCAAGCCTTGCATGTGCTTCGGAACCCGTTGACAATGATGAAAGTTTGTCCAGAAACTCTCAAATGACGACAGCAATTATTGAGGACAAACCAACGGCTTAGACAATTATTACAAATGTTTTGTTTAATTTAAGTGTAACTAGAGGCGTACTAGCCATACAGATACTAATGTGAATTCTAAACCAGTATGCTAATTAATGATTGGAAAGTTACAGTAATTTTGTGGAAACCATTTTGTTGTAGAGGATTTGTTTGTTTTGATATAGTTTGTACAAAGTTTTGTCTAAAATATTGTTTCATGTCTCAACATGAAAAATTTGATCAACAATGCTATGTACTCCATGAGTCTTGTGACAAGTCCTTTTGTCTGACAAATAAAATATTTCTAGTCTCCCATTTATCCCATTTACTCAATAAGATTACCCGCCTTGAAGTTCTAAAAGTTCAGTATGACTTTTTTTATCAGTTTATGTTGAAAGTTTCTTGTTTACATGTACCTAATTCTATTATTTTATTCATTAAGGAAGCCAAATGCATGCCCATACAAAATCAGAAGTGAAAACCGTCTGTCTTTCACTTCCAATATGGTTCACCAAGAATCTAATTACAAATAAAGTTAAATACACATAAAAATAAAAGTCAATTATATATATTTATATATATCTTTAATGATATATAATAATATTTCGACTTGTGATGCGCAGCAGTCTATAATAGAATAAAAACAACAATAGTTATATCAGGTAATATATGTATTATAATAGGAAGCTTCAGTTCCATTTATCATTTTTAGCCGGCATTTCATTTTTTCTTTTTATTTAATTCGCTGGCTTTCTTTACACATTCCAAAGCCCGTGTTAAAGACTCTTGATCATTTGCATTCGTTGCTGTCATTTGGGCTTCTCTACACACTTGCTCTGCTAAAATTGCATCACCTTTCTAAAAAAAATTTCAATAAATCATAAATATACAATGTACTTACTATATAGTAGGAGAATATACTTCTGAAATAAATTGAGTCGGATAGGATGGTGTACCTGTAAAAGTATAGTGCCTGTATTGACTTGAAGTGTGGCGTATAAATCTTTATGCTTGTTCTTTGCTGTTGTAGCACATTCACGTATAGTTTTCAAAGCATTTTCAAAGTCTCCTAAAAGAGCCATCTGAAATGGAACATTAAGGACCAATTTATATTTTAGTTTTAACAATTTAGGTTAGTACAAGTGTGAGCTACTGGATACATTTCATTTCTCTTACCGTTGTTGCTACATCACTCTGAAGCACCAAAGCCTTGATAAAGTTCATAATAGAATTCATTAACAACTCATGAAGAATTACACATTACTTGGAATATAAAAATTTACCTGTTGGCTGTCAAATCCCGAGGCGTCAGTTGCATATTTATAAGCAGCCTTGATGAGTTCCATTGACTCTTCAATTCGATTTTTTTTATTTTGTGAAAGATACATTTGTGCAAGGCCATGTAAAGCCCATGCTGCCAACAACAATGTATCTTCATCCTTCTGCCCTTTCTTCTCAATCTGTAAATTTTATTCAAGTACATATTAACTATGTACTATTGAATAATTAATTCCTCCGATTTGGATCTCTGAGATTCCAAATTTCTCCTGAATGTCATAATAATCTATTGTCATACACTGAGCAATGGTGATTTCACATTTAAATTTAAAATTCTACAAAATTCTACCTGCATGTTATGTTTACATTTTATCACTTTAAATTAAATAAAGTTTATTCACCTTTTCACGTTGTACATCCACACAATACTGATATCCCACTTCAGCCTCTGCATATCGAGCTGTGTTTTTATAAATTTCAGATAATTTTATACTGATTTCTACAACTGAATTGTCCTTAGCAGTAGCCATCCCATCTTGAACCATTCTTTGAATAGCTATCTAAAACATAAATTTGTTAAACAAGACATTATTACTAATGCATTGATAGGTTTAGTGAAGTTTTTACTTTGACTAAAAATTAGTGTACTCACCTTGAATAAAGTTTCTGCTCTTTTAAAATCACCTTGGTGTAAGCACAAATTTGCTTGCATATCAATTATTTGAGTTTTGACATCTTCCCTGTGTTCTTCAGTACTCATTTCATAAGCTGTATGTAAATATCTTTCTGCCTTTACAACTTCATCTCGCTACGTAGTAAAATAAACAAATAATTGTATACATTAATACTTGATGATTTCTTTGACTTTATTTTTAATTAATACAAGTACGAACAAGAATTACCTCAATAGCTAATATAGCTCTTTTGATAGTCAACAATATTTTGTCGTCAATAGTCTCTTTTACTTCCTCTTCTTGACTTTCAAATAATCCCAAAAAGCCCAATAAATAAAACCGTCCATAATTCGTGTGGAATGACTTTTTCTGTGAAGCACCATTTTTGATAACACAGTTTTCACACAGACTAATTTTACTTGCTGACCAAATAGCTCGTTTCGATTGAGTGTTGGTTAAAGATCGAACATTTTCTGGTTTAATTATTTTGACGACATCTTTAACGTAACGATACATTTTGATGAAACTTTTGGAAAGATTTTTTCTATTTTTTTTGAGATTTCTTAAATTTTTTCTCCCACCTTCTCCAAGGATTTTTCCACGACTCTTATTTTCCTTACATGAGGGGAAAATGTCCAGATTCTCCATATAAACTGGGGGAGCATAAAACTTGTGTTGACACAAGTTCTACTAATATACATATCTACTGAATATGGGCACCGAATTTTATGAAATCCGGTAGAATCATAGTCAAAGACCTACTGGACACTTTTATATCGTTGGCATAATTTATTGACCGTCCAGTTGACCTCAACAGGTCACTTTGTGTAGGGGTCATTCCTGGAGACACGATTAATCATAAAAATCTATAAATAAAATTTTGCATGATGGAGAATGAAATGCTAGACATGATTGCCTTTTAATGTCTATTAAAATTAAAAACCGTGTGACCCCTGTGACGCGTCAAAGGGGTCATCCTTTCTTTATGGGGCAACTGGACGTTCTCCAGTTTTTTTTATTTACCTCGCGGCTTGTCCTGCTTTTCCAGGAGGGGCTAAAATTTTGCAAAAATTCATGTCCGTGCAAAATTAAATGCTGTACAAAACTGCTTTTTCACTTTTTCAAAATTCTTTCTTTGTAGACCTTTCTAGAGGCCATTTTGTCTCGTTACTCTAAACTTTGTACTTTTTTTAACTGTCATAAAATATGTTTCCGCACAAGTTGTGCGGCACAACTAAAGGGGGAATTTGAAAACGATCATTTGCAATCATTCTACCAATTTTTTCAACGTGGTGAAAATATAAGTGCGGTGATGGGGATAATTTTAATTTGAGGAAGCTCTGGATATTCTCCTGTTTATTCACAATAGTTATATTTTACAAGTACACAAATAATTCCTGTTTCAGCAGTAAAATAAATCTAACATCAAATTCTACTACGGACTCTATAATTATGCCTTGCAGGTAAATGACATAATTTAAACAATACACCTAATTAAAATTAAACTCTTGATCTTAACTAACTCCTTTGGCTTGTGTATGTTCTTCATATTATTCTACACCTTAAATAAGTAAGTTGTAATCTCTAATAATGGAAGCTCTTTGACATTATAGGCCGTAGCTAACATCATATTGCATATATTTTACAAAACAAAAAAATGTAGAAATACTACATTAACCAAATTTTAGACTTTTTCCTTTCACTGCCCTTCAGTACATCTTACGATAAGAAGCACAATTAATTGAAATCAAGGCATTTAATAGACATTTAAATTACTATGTACCTACTACATACGCACCCAGTTTAAATATATACTTTAATTAACTAACTACAATTGCTATGTACAGTAAAATAATATCATTGGGGTAAATGATAATATATGTACTATGAGAGTGATGTAACGAGAAAATTAAAACTTTCTCCTTGATTAATTTCATAGTATGGATACATTAAATACTTTTTTATTCTAACTACTATTTGTACCAATACAAATTATACTCTAATAAATTATCATAATTACTT